>CABHPH010157725.1:0-33089 GCA_902168325.1 Peromyscus nudipes | reverse complement strand
GTGAAAGAACTACAGGTTTCGGTTTCATGCAACAGATAGCTTGCAAAACTGGCTCAAACTTCCTCCTGCTTCTCTCCTCGTGGCTTGTGGTGTGTCTTCAGTCCTGCCGTCAGGATGCTCTGTCCGTCCCGTGTCATCCATTTGTGACGGCCACGGGCCTGCTTCAGCCACAGACAGTGAGGTGAGAAGCCACCTTTCCCACAATGCTGTGCAAAGACCTTTCCTAAGCAACAGCATAGCATAAAGCCATGGAGCTTGGGGACTATTTGTTCTTCAGCAGTAGCTAGCAGACACTTTTTCATTCCTTTACGTTTTTTAAAAAACGTGGCCTATTTTTCAAAATGATGTCTGTATGTCTCTGTGTGCACACGTGGGTACAGGTACAGGCAGAGGCCAGAGAGGGTGTTGTATTCCCCAGAACCGGAGTTACAGGTGGTTGTGAGTCACCCAGTGCGAGTGCTGGGGACTGAACTCAGACCCTCTGTAAGAGCAGAGTGCTGAGCCATCTCTTTAGTCCAGTTCCCTTACTTTCTAAGCCTGTGGTCTTGGGAAAAATCACCTCACCTCTCCGAGCCTCAGTTTACCCACTTGTAGAGGAGTGATGAGGACGGTGAGGCAACTTCCCAGAGTTCTGTGGAGATCGAGTAGGAGAAGGCAACACAGCCCTGGCGGGCAGAAAAGATGCGCGGGCTTCTGTCTAGGAAGCCCTCTCTCTGCCCCAGTCACCCTGGGACTGCGGAGTGTGCCGTTTGCTCCCAGGCAGCGCTACAGACAGATCTGTAATTAAACGGCGGCCGGCGACTAAGCTAATAGCTCTGGGAACTCCAAGCTGCGCCCTGGCCCCTGGACCCCATTGGAGCCCTGGGCCAGCCAGGGCAGGGCCAGCAGCGCCAGGGTGGGTGGCCCCTGTGCCGGCTGAGTTCAGTGGTGCAGCTCTCCCTGCTTGCCGGAGCTTGCATGTTTACATACATCCCATAATCACCATCTGCACAGCCAGCGGCGTTTGTTGCAAATGGGCCATTTCCATCTGTTGAAGCAATTTCCTCAGAGGAATTCGCGTTGATCACTTTTTTATGCAAAGCTTTTGTGGAGACCATTTTTCCCCCCAATGGTTTTTAATAGGTCTAAATATCTGAGGCGCAGGGAGGGGCCTCCCAGGAAGAGAGCGGCACAGGGAACAGTGGCCGTGGCAGCGAAGGTGGGGGAGGCTGAGCTCCCCCGAAATTCTACCTGTATTCCTCATCTGTGGCCCCCAAACCCATCACCGTGGCAGGCCCCCAGTCTGGGTGATGCCATGTCAAATATTTCTTGCTTGGAGTTCTTCTGGAGCCAGCAGCCCCTGGCTAATGGAGAGGCCTCGCAGGGAGGGAGACCCGGGTGTGGTAATTGGCCGAGCAACTGGTGATTCCACTCTGGGCTCCATACCTGAGAGGACCAGATGGGCGATTTTGCATATTTTTGACAGCTGTAATGAACAGGGCAGCTCCGTATTGATTAAATGTCTGGGAAATTAGTGCAGCCCTCGGGAGCTTTGTTATTTACTATTTCTGCTCAAATCTCAGCAAAGTTTACATAAGCAGAAGTCGAGATTGTTGAATGAGATGATAAATACTTTCTAGGGCCCCACTCCCTCAGATGCAGAAGGGAAGGTGGACTGTGGCCTTAGCATTGAACTCCTGGAGGGCACGTTGGTGTCTGCATCCCCAGCTTCCAGTATGGTGCCTGGTGCATAGTAGGTGTCCAGAAAATATTTATTCCTTAATGGACAGTGGAAAAAAAAAATCTAAGTCCTGGATAAGGGGCCTCCAGAAGCCGAAACTCTGTACTGCCCCATGCTTCAACTAGCCCCCTATCCCTTCCATAAACAAGGAATCGTGTGTACAGGTGCCTTCCACCAGGACTGCCCCTCACCCTGACTCTGTAAATCAGAGTTTGCCTCCCTCGAGACCTCAATATGTCCAGTTATAGCTTACGGGGGAAACTCCAATGGACTGTCTGCTTACTCCCAAGGAGAGTCATTCATACTGAAACTGGAGAATCACAGTGGGAGTCCTGGGTGTGAATCCTGACCTCACCCTCATCGAGTATATGAGTCCATTGCTCAACACTGCACCGTGAGCCCCTGTGTCCAACCCTCCCACCCCATTCACAGTGGGACAATGGAGTTCACCTGTGAGAGCTTGACATCCGAAAGCTACAGGTGTTCACAGGTGCCAGGAGGAATATTCTTTTGCAGAGATCATTCCAAGAGGCATCTGCCAGAAACAAGGAGAACCACAGACTCAAGACCTTAAGCTATCTGTGGTGCTGTCCTGGGTGGAGGGAGGGTGGGAGAGAAAGAGAGAGAGGAGAGACATGCCCTTGGCTAAGCAAGCCGGCATTAGGCACTGTAGAATGGCTTGGTGTGAGGCTTTGCCAGCTCAATAACCATCTTTTTTTTTGTGGGGGGGGGGGGGGGGTTCGAGACAGGGTTTCTCCGAGTAACAGAGTCTTGGCTGTCCTGGACCTGACTTTGTAGACCAGGCTGGCCTCGAACTCACAGAGATCCTCCTGCCTCTACCTCCATGGTTGTCTTTAAGCATATTCACAAAAGGTAAATGGGTCTTGATGAGTTGCTTGACCCTCTATAGGAATAAAGGGAGGTGGGCAGGCAGAGTAGACAAGTGACAGATATGTTGATGGCAAGATGGCAGTGAGGGTTATGGCAATCAGATGACAACACTGGATACGATCCACACACTACAGATATGCCCAAGGCTCATTCAGTTAGGCTACGGGCTCTGGAAGGTATTTGTGTGCAAGACCCTAGTTCACTACCTGGATGGATGGTGGATGGGTGGATGATGGACGGATGGGTAGGTGGGCAGATGAGTGGATGGATGAATAGATGGATGGATGGATGGATGGATGGATGGATGGATGGATGGATGGATAGGTAGGCAGATGAGTGGATGAATGGGTGGATGGATGGATGGATGGATGGATGGATGAATGGAAGATGGATGGATAGATGAATAGATGGGCAAATGAATGAATGGTAGAAAGAAAGAAGGAAGGATAGAAACAGTAGATGAATGGATTGAAGGAAGAACGAATGGGCTGCTGGATGAAAGAAAGCGAGGAGAGTGGGGACTAGAGAGAGGATCAAAGAGAGGTGAGGAAGGAGGCGGGATTCTACTGTGCTGTGAACTCTGTCAAGCAGGACGGAGGGGCTGGAATGCACTCGCCGCGTGCATCGTGGAATGTTACCATACTTCATTTATTTCCCCTCCAATTAGGTAAAAAGCCTGTTCCATTAATGGCTACCCTTGCAGATCCAGACAAAATTAACTCCTGGTGCCTCGTCCCCACAGCAGGGCAATTGATTCTTCCCCATAATCCGCTGATTTCATTAGCAATACATTTATTTGGTACATGCATTTTGCCACGCTGCAGCAAGGAAATGGCCCTGCAAGGTGTGGGGTGTGGGGGAGCGCTCGGAATATTAACCAAATCGCTATTGCCGCCATGGCGGTGCTTAAAGATCATATGTAAATCAAATGTCAGGGGAGAACATTGGAGCCGGGCTGTCAGGAAACAATTTAGCGGTGGTTAAAGGCGCAGCTCATGGCTGGGTGAATCGTGGACTTTAAGAATGGAAACCTAGACTGGCTTCCACTGTGGAGCCAATGAGACCTACAGGGGAGAGGATGGGGGCTGGGGAGCCAGGACTCTCTCCACTCTACAACAGTGAAAAGCAAACAAGAAGTGTGCTCACTTCTAAATATCCACAGACAGCTGCAACGTCTAGTTCTTGATGAGGCATTTGGCCTGCTGAAGAGTTCTACCGTCCTGTCCACCTGCTCCATAAGCGGGGATAGTTCACAGTATAGAAAATCAAATGTGTGGGAAGAAGTGTCCAGGGAAGGCATGTGTGCTGCAGAGAAGGCTCTGGTCTTGGTATGGTGAGCCCCAGGATGTGGGACCCAGGATTCTGCTCTTGATGACCGACACTTGTCAGTTGATTGATTGACTGATTCTTCATGTGTGTGCACATGTATTTAAGTGTGCACATGTACATGTGCTTTTGTGTATGTGGGGATGTGTAAGTATACATGTGTGTGCAACTTTGTATGTGTGTTCTTTGGTGGCTGGCATGTTCCGTCTCCTTTTCAGAAATTTCTAGCAGAAAGAGATTTCTGAAAAGGTCCGGAAAGTAAGCTTGGGGTGTCACCCCAGAAGCACACACACATCATCGGTATCTAGGTGAGGACTGCTGTCTGTATCATCCTGAAGCCACCTTCAGAATCCATGCGCCCACTCAGCATGCCTGTTACCCCTCTGGAACAGTGGGACTCCCCAGCTTCCAAAGCTGCAGAGGATGTTTCTTCTAGGCCCACGCCCTTTGCTGTGGGTGCCTTCCTGGAGAGATTGTTTCAGAACCCGGGTCTGATAGTGGCAGCCAGTACATCAGCTTCTCATGTCCCAGTCTCCTACAGACACATTTGCAGCACCTGTGACAATAAGGACAGGTGAGGACGAGTGTGTCTGCACTCAGCAAGCAGCAAATGTCCAGTCGTGGGCATCTCCTTCCATCCTCTGCCTTTGCCCCCACGTCTCCCTGGGAGGGTCATTTAAAGCTGATGTGGATCCCCTCCCTGTGAAGATGGGCAGGGCGTAGGGAACCACTTCCCAGGGTCCCCAGCTCCTCTAGGGAAAGTCCTCTCCCGCGGAAAGCCATTAAGGATTTAATTTCTTATCATCTTCTAGTCAAGCCAGCCCAAGTGTTATGAATAATATCCTATTAGCGGAGACATTCAAACAATCACTGCTAACATGTTCTCGGGAGCGATGATGGAGCGTCCTCAGGAACCGTCGCTTATCTGCAGCCACTCAGCACACACTCCATCAAGCCCTGCAGCACCAGCCCCTTGACTGTCTCAGATCTCAGATCAGAAGAGCTCGAAATGGATGCCCCAGAAGCCGAGTTAGACACGGCCCAGGGCCGTGGACTGCCCAAGGTCTTCAACCTGTCTGCCCTGAAGCATAGGGTACACCAAAGTGCCCTAGAGCCCAGGGTGCATCCAAGCCATATGGGGAGACCCAGCTAAGTCACAAACATGGAGAGAAAACAGGGACCACGAAACCATGCTGTCAAGGTAACCAAGCCAGGCAAGAGTGAACATGGAGAAGGGATATTTGAAGAAAAAGAAAATGAGCCAGGCGCGGTGATACACATCATCCCAGCTACTCAGGAGGCCGAAAGAGAAAGATGGAAAATGAGTTCAAAGCCAGCCTAGGCTACAGAGCGAGTTCAAGGCCAGCCGGGTGATCCCAGGAGGATTGCCAGCTCCAAGACCGAGTGGACTACACAGTGAGCAGCCAGCCTGAGATAAGAGGTCTGAGCTTAGAAATATAATAATAACTGAGAGTCATAGGTTGCTGAGATGGGCGGTGCTCCAGGAAGGTGCTCCATGCAGTTCTCTGGCCACAGAAGTTAGAGGACTCTGGGCAATTGAGTTCTTTCCTGTTGATGTCCAGGGTCCAGGCTACCTTCAGCAGGAGGGCCTCTCTGCCTTCCACCAGCAGCAGGGACACCTCCACCAGTGGGAATGACACAGACCTCATTTCTCTAGTGACCAGTCCCACAAGCCATTCTTTGGTGATGAGGATGTGTCTGTCCACCCTCTGGGGCTTACCTGTTCATATTGAGGCTCCCAGAGGAAGCCATAGCCATACACACGTGCAGGCTTGTCTATGCAGACAGGATTCCCTGTCTGTTTCATAGCCCTTCCAATAGCACCTCTGTAGCTGGAGAGTTTTCTCTCCGGGTCCTGCCAAGCCCAGGCAGTCCGACAGCCCACTTATAAAATAAACACACAGATGCTTATATTATTTAAACTGTTTGGCCTAATGGCTCAGGCTTCTTGTTAACTGTTCTTATATCTTAAATTAATCCATTTCTATAAATCTATACCTTGCCACGTGGCTAGTGGCTTACCGGCATCTTCACATGCTGCTTGTCATGGTGGTGGCTGGCAGTGTCTCCTTCCGCCTTCCTGTTCTCTCAATTCTCCTCTCTGTTAGTCCCGCCTATACTTCCTGCCTGGCCACTGGCCAATCAGTGCTTTATTTATTGACCAATCAGAGCAACACACTTGACATACAGACCATCTCACAGCACAACTCTGTTGGTACTGTGTGCTAAGTGCCTTGGAGCCTGACCCCACTTGACCCTCATAGTTGCTCTCAGGAGCCCAGTTTCCTGAGCTAATGAAAGCCCATTCCTGAGCCTGGTTCGAAGGACCTTTTCTTGTGTGACATCACACTCCTTAGTCTTTGGGGATGCCAAGGACCCTCTCTAAGGGTGGGGTGCAGTGCCAGGTTACAACACAGAGGTATGCAGACTCACTGAGACCCAGGACTAAACCTAGTGGTAATTCCACACTGCAGAGACCACGAGCTGTAATTTCTTCACGCAGGTGAGCAGAGGAGAGAAGGCGCAATAGTCTGCAAAGCCACCTTCTAACATGGTAAAGCCTATGAAGACTTGGGCCCTCTGCTCCCAGCATGCAACAACCCAGAATGTTTCCTCTGCCCTCATGACCATCCCACAGCCTCCCAAGTGCTGAGATTACAGACATAAGCCACCATGTCAGGCTCTGATTTCACTCTAATCAGGGGGCTCCTGTTTTATGGGGGGGGATCACTTGGGTCCTGGAGAGCGCAGCCAGGTTTGAAGCCTCTGCTGGTCCCAGTGCAGGGACCTCCTCACCCTCCCCTCCCACACCTCCCTTCTAGTCCTGCTCCCCGCCCTGCTTCAGAGCAGCTGGGGAGAGGGCAGCGTGGAGACACTCCCTCCTTGGGCCACTTGCATGCTTAAATGCTTCTCTTCCGTTCTCTCTGACCTTGGGTGGCGGCGGTCGCATAAGTGAGCAGTGATAGACTCCCCGTCACTGTTCGATGCCCAGGGGAATGGTTTAAGGCCCTCCACTGGAGTATTTTTATGCAGACCATAATTTCCTTTAAGACCTTCACTGCGTCCCCGCAGCCTCCTTGCCCTCTCCTCCCTGGAGCATATGCAGAAGAAAAGCCACCGCTAATGAGGAGACAGGGATTTCCAGGCAGGGCGGCTGCGCCACCCCAAGCTTATGCAGCTCTGCCGTCACAGGGTCTCTGTTCTGCTGCTTAAAATCCCGTTTTGGAAATGATGGTGAGCAGGGCCTGCTCTAGGGGCCCTGGACAGAGAAAGCGAGCACCGCGCTTCGGTGAAGTCAAAAGAGAGAACAAGCAGCCTGTTGCTTGCTTGCTGCCACGCTACGACACAGGACACAGCAGACCTAAAGCCTAGGAATCTCAGTTCTGTCCACAAGGCCAGGCTACCGCCCGCCAGGTATCAAGGAGGAAGTTCAAAGCAGCCATGGCCCTGACCCTCCAGAGCTCGCTGCTGTCCCTGGACCAGAGGCCAAGTCCTTCCACACTGTGGCTCAGTGGTTTTTCCTGGCATCTCACTGGCTTCAACGGTCTCCTTGGTGTTCCTGGAACCCTTTCCACCCTAACCATTTATCGTCCTTCCCACCGAAGTACTGCCTTCTCAGGGAAGTCTGCCCACTGGCACTCCTGACAACGACTCCATCACCGTCTCTCTGCTACAGTGGGTACAGTCTACACAGCTCTGTGTGCTGACCCAGCTGGACTTCCTCAACCATGATGGCCTTATTTACAGATGTGCGTACTCTAAAACATTTGCTGACCGACTGAATAGGTACAGGGACAGAGCAAGATATTGAGGTTCAGAATTAGGATGAAGCAATTAAACTCATCTTCAGTCACAAAGTGTAAAGGGCACAGAAATAAAAATCTGTTACGAACAAAATCTAAAAGTTTAAAGTAGGGTGCTGTGGAAAGCCATCTCAAAGCCAGAGGCAAGAGGAACGCTCTCGGCAACACAGACCTTTGACATCTCACCAAAGCACAATCGGTGTGACTGCTGAGGCCTTTAGTGTCCCTTGTCCTCAATTTGTACCTTGCTCCAGCCCTAGCTGATGGTGTCTGTCCCCATTGTACCACTGAACATCTCTGGGACCCTAAGTAAGACATTTGGCCTCTCTGGTCCTCTCTCTCCTCTTGGGTAAAACTGGAATGGTCTGAGAAGCCCTTTGTCTGAGTTGGCAGTGGAGGGACATCACAGTATGCCACAGAAGCGTGCCCACAGCATTCTCTGGATGAGGACAATGGAAGAGTGAGTGCCTTGGGTCAAGTCACATTTAGGGAGGTGGTGTTGGGTTTGAATACTCATCTGTGTGGTGGTATTGTGTTCCCCAAAATACTGTGTGCCCTAATAAACTTATCTGGGGTCAGAGAACAGAATAGCCACTAGACACTTAGAATAGGCAGTGGTAGCACATGCCTTTAATCCTAGCATTCCAGAGGCAGAGATCCATCTGTTCAAAGATACGGCCAAGCGTGGTAACTCACGCCTTTAATCCCAGAAAGCAAGCCTTTAATCCCAGGGAGTGGTGGTAGATAGCAGAAAGGTATATAAGGTATGAAGACCAGGAACTAGAAACACTTGGCTGGTTAAGCATTTGGCTGGCTAAACATTCGGCTGGTTAAGCTTTCAGGCGTTGGAGCAGTAGTTCAGCTGAGATTCATTCTGGATGAGGACTCAGAGGCTTCCAGTCTGAGGAAACAGGATCAGCTGAGGAATTGGCCAGGTGAGGTTAGCTGTGGCTTGTTCTGTCTCTCTGACCTTCCAGCATTCACCCCAATAACTGGCCCCAGGTTTGATCTTATTAATAAAACCTTTAAGATTCCTGCTACACATCTGTGCTTTCTTGGGGGTCTCCCCAAGTCCACCCATGCCCCGGGCACACCGGTCCCAGCTGAGGCCCTTCCCTGAGCCACAGTGAGCACCTGGAATCTTTGGAGACTTCTTGTAGAGTGAAGAAAAAGGTAGGTGAACCACAGGCTCCATAAGAGTGCCGAGGCACCCCACAGCGGCTGCTCAGGAGGCTCCATCCCTCCCCGCGGGAAGCCTCTAACGCTGTGCTGTCTGCCTGTGTCTTCTCCAATACTGTGGATCTCCACAGCTGCTTCTTACAACATGGAGCGGTAAGACCGGCCTTGGAGAGGGATAGGCATTCTCGGAGAAGAGGAGCTCTGAGGCAGTGCGCGCGCCGCGCGTATGCCCCTGGCTGAACTGAAACTCACTATGTAGACCAGGCAGGCCTGGAGTTCGTAGAGACCTGCCTGCCTCTGGCTCTCAAGTGCTGGAAAAACCTTTTAAAAACCTCCCAGACTGTCCAGCTTCATTGCTTCCTACAAGGTGAAAGGCAATGTGAACACGACCTGACTCGAGCTGCATGTCCTTGCAGAGTCTTCCCAGGTCACAGCATTTCTTTATTGAGGAGAAAAGCCATGGGACTTACAGTGGTGGGCGGATCTTTAATGCACCCTCACTCTCAGGAGCCGCAAGTGGCGCGCTGCCCACACTCTCCTGCAGAGGGCGCTCATATTCACGCATTACTTCTGGGGTTTGGAGAATCTTAGGAGGGCGGGACCAATGCCCCAAGGTCCCAGTGTACTCAGGGTTCATATCTGTAAAGGGGGATGCCGAGGATGCCGATGGCGTGGCGGAGAGCACCAAGGGAAGGACAGGACACAGCTGGAGACCCAGCTTGCTCCACCCCAATCAGAGCCTCATTCTTTCTGCTGCTGACCAATCTCGTTGCTGTGGGTAGATGGGGAGGCTCTTGTCAACCTCTGTGGTCAGCGGGTGCGTCCAATCAGGATCGCTCAAACCGCGATGACAGAAACAAGGGAACCAGAAGGGAGGGGGTCTGCCAGGCGAGACCTGGGGATGGTAGGAGGAGAACACATTCACAGACTGCTCGTGAAACACGAAGATGGACGAAGAGGGGAAGAAAATGGAAGAGACATTGTCAAGCCGAGCATAAAAAGCCAGGGCCTAGATAGGGAAGTTCAAAGCGGGGAGGATCCCAGTCAGGGAACGGGGACGGCAGTGTCCGTAATCCTACGGAGCTTGGAGTGACCATAGTGACCCTCTGTAGAGTCAGGGTGTGGTGGTATTGTGTTCCCCAAAATATTGTGTACCTTAATAAACTTATCTGGGGTCAGAGACGGAACAGCCACAATATTAAACAAAGGTTAGGCAGTGGTAGCACACGCCTTTAATCCCAGAAAGCAAGCCTTCAATCCCAGGGAGTGGTGGTAGAAAGCAGAAAGGTATATAAGGCGTGAGGACCAGAAACTCAGGCATTTGGCCTGGAGAAGCATTTGGCCTGGTTAAGCATTTGGCCTGGTTAAGCATTCAGGCTTTTGAGCAGCAATTCAGCTGAGACCCATCCTGGATGAGGACTCAGAGGCCTCCAGTCTGAGGAAACAAGACCAACTGAGGATCCGGCGTGGTGAGATAGCTGTGGCTTATTCTGTCTCTCTGACCTTCCAGTGTTCACCCCAATAACTGGCTCAGGTTTGATTTTATTAATAAGAACTTATAAGATTCATGCTACATCAGGATCTGACTAGTCATAGGTATCCTGGCAATCTTCAGACTTGTCACAAGGGGCTTAGGAACCGGTGGGGTGTGTGTTACTCCTATGCCCACACAGTATTTCTGTAAGCTCATTCATGTGTGTGAATGTCTGCAGACATGCACACTGTACTTGTGTGACTTTTCATGGAAATGTGCATGATAATGTGAATGGCTATTCATCCCAGACAGAGCAGCAATTGCAAGAGAGAGTACCCCACCCAAGTGTGGCTGAGTGAGCCAGTGCGTTTATTGGAGTTGCTTACAGAGCAAGTGTTAACTCAAAGGCAGCTGCCTCCCTAACCACCCCCCATCCCCACCCCCACTACCCAGCATGGTGAACACCTGGGCAAACTGCACCCCTGGAACAGGCAGCTTGGAGTCTCCTCCCCATGCCATTTTACTGTCTGCACACACTTGCGGTGTGTGTGGGGGGTCTGTGCTTGTGAACTCTAAGTTTCAGGGCCATCCTGAGCTTTGTGAGTTTCCAACTTCCTTCCAGGAGGGATGGTTTCAGCTGGGAGAAAGTTGCACCCAGCAGTACTTCCAGCAGAGGGCATCCTGTATCTCACTGTGGGGCTTACAGATGTGCTGTGTGCATCTGCATGCATGCTTGCCCTCCCTCCACTTGGCAGGAAGTCCATTCTCTGAAGAAAGGGCTCAGGAAAGGCTGTGAAGTGGCCATGAAAATGGTCCAGTGTTAAGTCAATGTTCTGTCTGGGGTGAGCAGGCACTGTCTTATATCCCCCCAGGAAAAGGCATGTATTCAAGTTCACATCAGGAGCAGAGTACAATCTAGATTGATCCCTACACCCTCTGTCCTGATGCCTCCTGAAACTCTGTACCTCTGCCCAACTCTGACTGGACAAATGACCAGCATCCAACATACACATCCATGTCCACACCCCTGACCTTGGATAGGGAAAGTGCCAAGTTATGATTGGCAGACAACCACTCTCTACCCTTAGTTACCACTTGAAAAATTGTATTTTGGAAGGAAATACCTGCAAAATATCTGTGTTGGCTGGAGGTCCCTGAACAAAGCCTCAGATCTGCCATGAGTGTCATTTACTCTCCATCAAGGGATGGAAGGCCCTGCTTAGAGTTCTGTCTACTCAGGACCTGGCCCCTACTGGGGATGCATCTCAATGATGCCCAGACTCCTCAGTTCACTCAGAGATCTAGGGATTCCTTTACCCACTGTTCCTAAAGCAACCCCCCTCCCCCGGAGAGCTGACATTTCCAACTGCAGACAAGAAACCCAGCTCACTGTCCCTCATGTGCAAATGCAGAGAGCTGGGAGCAAGGGGTGAGTGGCCAGGGAGGTCAGAGGCCAGGGACATGCACCCTTGCTGTGGATGGAGGCTGAGTGACTCCACACCACAGCTGAACAAAGGCCCTTCCTCTCTTCCTCCCTCCCTTCCTCCCTTCCTTCTTCTCTCACTCTTTCCCTCCACTCCTTCCTTCTCCCCCCTCCCCCCGCTTCCTCCTTACTTCCTTCTTTCTTAGATGGCTTTTCCTGGGTAGACATAAAACCTCCCAGGGAAGCATGGATTGGTTGGCAGGGGGAGAGTCACTGGCAGGGTTGGCTATTCACAGAAGCATGGTTGGCCCAAGGCAGTTGCACCCTTGAAGAGTGCAGCCACAGCATGGTAGCGACAGCAGCCACCCAGTCAGCCTTCGACCTCTGATACCAACTTAGTGCGGGGCCTCATGAGGACTCCCCAAAGGCTGTGAACTCCATGCCCCTCAGCAGGAAATGTTAAAGGGCCCAGTTTCAGGGTCTCATGAACATGAGCTCAGATGATCTTGCAATCTTCACCTCAGAGGGTGTCCCTGAACAGCCCGTTCCCCTCCCACAGGCAAGAGTGTGGTGCTCTGGCTACTTGGGGCTCAGGATGCCACACAATGTCTGGGTATAGCACTGGGGACTTCCATACAGGCCAGGAAGACAGCAAACTGCTCCAAAGCAACATACGTCCCCACCCTTGGGACTTGAGTCCTTTGGGGGACACAGGACACTTTGCACACATAGTGGGCACACGAGATAAATACAGCCAGAACCGCATGGCGCAAGCACACTTGTACCTCAATCATCGATCCCAGAGTGAAGCAGGCTGGGTGTAGAGACCTGCAGGCCCCAGCAGGTCTGCCCTCTCTTCCTTCCTCTGTTCCTGATGGTCGCTTGCCCGCACCCCCGTGGGACTCACAGGGTGATGGGGACCTTGACTTAGGCATTCTAACTCCAGGCCTTTTTCTACTGCCCTTTAGCTGGTGACATTGGAGCAGAGGCTTGGCTAGCTCGTGCTCACAGATTCTAACCTATGCTATTTACGCGCAAATAACAGAGGTCCCGTGTGCTGAGTTCACCACTCTGAGTGTCCTGAGCACATCTTACCACCCCCATAGCCCATCTACAGACGAGGAAATGGAGGTTCCTGTACTGTCTTCAGGGTTGGACAACTAGGCACCTGTGGGCCAGGAAGGGTGACCTGGGCCTAGACTTCACCACTCACAGGCTGTCTTTCAGGACTCTGTGGACTTACTCAGGAGTTGTACACACCCCACCATGCAGGCGCCACCCCATGACTGCCATTACTTAGACTCCCTGTAGAGCAGGGTGTCGATTGGCACCAGCTCATGAGGGGTAATGGACAGTAGAAAGGGAGGACTCAGGACCTCTGACGCCTGGGAACTCCAGGCAGGCTGGCACCCCAGGGTCCCTGGGCACAGATCCCCTGCATGTTCATATGGTGCCAGCAAGCAGATGGGTTTGTTGGCCAGTCTTGCCAGCCTGCCAGCTGGCCCTGAGCACCTGGTGGTTGGCACCTCGGTCACTGGGATGGGCCACAGGCCCGCCTACCACAGGCGTGAGGCTGGCAGTGTAGAGCAGATGGGCCGGTCGCTCCATTGGCTGTCCACAAAGCTGCCAGCTGGCTTTACCATGCCTGGTGCCTGGGCACCTCTGGACCGGTTTCATGAGCAGGATGTTGGTGTGTTGGCCTTGGGGGGATGGGCAGCTTGCATGGAAGCAGTGAAAACAGCTCCTTGTCCCCTCCCAGATGGTCTGTTAACTGTCCCTGGGGCTGGGCGGTGGGGACCCGCCCTGCTGGACACCCAGGAAGGCGGATCTTCTGTGCTCTGGAATTTGCCTTGATTTGCACAAGGGCTGGCTTCCAGGGGACAACTCACGTCCTTGTCATCAAATCTAGCACCCCAGTGTCACTCAGCTGTCAGGGGAACTGTGTCCTCCGCCAGGCCCTCGGGCTCTGCCAGCTCCCCTCTGCCGCGGGTCCCCTGGCAGCCTGTCCCTTTTTCAGTTTGGCGATTTCCAAGTTCCCCTCCCTTGGCCGACAGAGGTCCAGGCCAAGGATGCTCTATAGAAACCCTGGGGATGGGTGGTCCCACCCAGCATGGGGTCCCCACCACTTCTTCCCTCCTCCCTCTCACTCTGAAGTGAGTCAGTCAGTCGCTAGCACCCTGGAGAGCCCATGGCCCGCAATAAAAAACACACAGTGAGGACACTCCTGATTTGGTCAGTGCATGGGCATCTCTGGAACTGTGGTGGCTTGCCCATGAAAGCACATCACCACCGTGTGTTCATTAAAAGGGGGGGGGAAGAAATTTTAGTTTGGGCTCACTGGTAGAGTGGCTGCTATGTATGTGCAAGCCCCTCACCTTGGGTTCAATCCTCAACACTGAGACTAAAGGAAAGAAGGAGGGGTGTGGGGGGATGAGGGGGATGGGGAGGGATGAGGGAAGGGTCGAGGGAGGAGAGATGGGGAGGAACTTGGCAAGCTGACCATTTTGTGTACGGTTTCCAGTACTTGGGGTGATGTTATAGCATTAACATTGTCCCCTAAAAAGGCACCCAGGTCCTCACTACCTGAACTGGAAAAGGAGGCCTTAGGAGATAAGGCGTTTGCCAATGGTGGGGTGATCTTCAGGTACCTAGGGTGAGCCCCTATCCAATATGACTGTGTCCTTCTAAAAGGAGAACCTTTGATGCAGACACAGACGGAGGGATGGAGGTGTATAAAGAACACCAAGACCACCATGTGGTGGGGAGCTGCCCCTCACAGCTCTAGAAGGAGCCATCAAGAACTTCCCCATGTCCCACCCTGCAGGACCTCCCCATACACCCTGCCCCTCCAAGTCTCTGCCCTTGGTAGTGGTATTCTGTTCCGAAGCCCCGGTTGGGAAGCACAGGAGAGCATGCTGTCTTCCAGAGGTGGTCAGTGATCACACCAGGTTTCTAGAGGGACTCTGGATACCCTCACACACATCAGCACCATCCGTGTCTTTCTTAATCCTGTACCACAGTGTTCAGAAAGAAGGAAGACAAAGCCCACAGGGCAGAGCTAGGAGGTGCTGTCTGGGCGAGAGGAACCTGCCCCATGGTTTCAGGCTTGAAAGGACCTGTCAGGGCTAAAGAGCAACTGTCTTCAAACACCCAGCTTTGGAGGCAAGCTCGGTAGACATGGGGTTCAACCCCAGACCGGTCTTCTGGTGGAGAAGCTCCTTAACCCCTGCAGTCTCCAACTGAAAGGCAAATGAAAATAAAAGAAACCAAGTTTACAAAACAAACTCACTTCATCCTGGAAACGCACGGGTGGGACTATCTGGGACCCGCATCAAATTATGGAGAAGTTTTTAGCTCAGAAGTTGGAGCAGTTGGTTTGTAAAGCTGAGAAAGGAGCTGGTGAGATGGCCCAGTCAGCAAAATTACTAGCCACACAAGCATGAGGCGTTGAGTCCCACCCTAAGAAGCCATGTAGGAAGCAGAGAGTGTGGGGTCCTGGGCTTGTTATTCCCAGCTGGGGAGGTGGGAACAGCTGAATACCCAGGGCTCGCTGGCCAGCCTAATCTCCTTGCAAATCCCAGGCCAGTGAGAGGCCCTGTCTGGGAGACCAAGTGGACAGTGTGCCTGAGTAATGATATCCATCCTACACACACACACACACACACACACACACACACACACACACACGCACGCACGCACGCACGCACACACATGCGCGCGTGCACACACACATACACACGCACACACGTGCACACACACACAAAATTCTGTGTTTGCAGCTGTGCTTCTACATACCAATGCTCTATTTTGGCAGTATACATACTGGCTTCTCTGCAGCGAAGGGCACACAGTAGGTGCTAAAAACGTCAGAGAAGAGGATTCTTGGTCTCTTTCCCTCTTATGTCTTTGGATTTTTCACACACACCCCCACCCCCGAGCACATGTGGTGTCTTCTCTGAGAGACAAATGCCATGTAGGTTTTTCTTACAATTTAGGTATAGAATACGTGTGCTGGGAAAATAAACCATAACGTGGGAAGGCAGTGAGATGGCCCTGGACAAATACGTGTGTCTTTCTCTCTTTCTTCCACACTGTGAGACAGCTTCTCCAGAACTCAGTACCCCTAAAGGTGAGCTGAAGGGACCGTGGAGACCCCAGTCTGCAGATGGGGAAACTGAGGCCTGGAGAGGGTCAGTCACCTGCCCAGGGTCCCGCAGGAGCCCAGGATGGAGAAGGGGCTTCCCAGGCCATCAATGCATCATTCTTGCCGTCTCGTGTGCCACCCGCCCCCTGCCGCCAGTGTGAGAGTAAAGGAAGTTCACATGCTGTGACCTCTAGGGAATGTGGGGGTGGCGGGGAATCTTCCTTCCTGAGCCCACTCCCACTAGAACTTGCATCGACCTAAGAGACAGGATCCACGGTAGACAGGCTCTATCATGGCCATGAACGTAATGCTTGAAGCCTGGCCTCTCTGAGGCTGAGGTCATTGTCTGAGTTTCACTGAAGCCTCCCAGAGTGCTGGGAGGGTTGGTGGGCTCCAGGGACACAAAGAGAGGCAGCCTCCTTGATGGCCTCCAAGGTAGAGGTCAGAGACACATGACCAATGGGGGTGAGTACTGAGTCCCTGGACTACCAGGAAGAGGCTTCCATGGAGCCAGGGTTCTTAAAGCAAAAACCCATCTTGCAAACAACTGGGCCAGACATGCCAGGGACACTGTGCAGGAACAGGAAGGTCTGTGTCTTAGAGTGTCTATTGCTGTGATGTGGCCAGGACCAAAAGCAACTGGGGGAGCAGAGAGTTTATTTCACCTTATAGCCGACAGCCCATCATGAAAGGAAGTCAGGACAGAAACTCAAACAGGGCAGACCGCCAAGTTCATTCCTTCACTGGCATTAGAGCCAGCTTCGGGATTCCAGCATGTACTGAAGACCAACTGAGACATCCAGCCTCATGGACTGAGCAACTATGGGATTCTCAGACTTTCCTTTCACAGCTAGCCATTGTTGGGTTAGCTGGACTGCAGTCTGTAAGTCATTCTAATAAACCCCCTTTCTCTCTCTCTCTCTCTCTCTCTCTCTCTCTATATATATATATATATATATATACATATATGTATATATATACATATATGTATATATATATACACATAGAGAGAGATTCATTCTATAACTTCTATAAATCTAGAGAACCCTGAGCCTTCCTCCTGCAAGATGCACTGCTGTCCATGGGGCTGTCACAGAAAGGGATTGATCGCTGTTATTATTATTTTGTTGTGTTTTGCTTTCTTGAGACAGGGTCTTAAGTGTCCCAGGCTGGCCTTGAACTTGCTACTCAGCTGAGAATAACCTTGAACTTCTGATCTTCCTGCCTCTACTTCCTCATGCTGAGATCATAGATATGTACCACACACCTGCTTTATATAATGCTGGCGAGCAAACTCCCAGCTTCGTGTCTTCTCGGCAAGTCATCTATCAATTGAACCATAGCCTCAGCAACTCCCCCCCATCTTTGGCGAAGGACAAATGCGGTAGGGGTAAGGGCCACCTATGCACATGGCATGCTGGGGCCTGGCTCTTGTAGCTAAAAAGCCTCCTCTCTCGGTCTGAGAGTGCTGAGGGAGAAGCAGGATGATGGACTAGAGGGTGTGGCTTCCCTGAGCCCTCTGCTCTCAGTGGCTGGTAGCCTGTTTCCTATAGCGGTGTGGGGGTGGGAGTCGGGGTAGGGGGGCTCCCCGTGATTCCTCAACATCTTCTCAGACCTTAACTATGAACATCCCCCGGTGCAGAGGGGGAAACTGAGCCTCAGGGGGATGCTAGCAATTACCCAAAGTGCTGGGGTTGGTGGAGCTGAGCATACATCGCTGGCACACTAGCCTGTCACCTTCCACGTGACCTTGAGAAAAGCCTGCTGGCATCTGCCCTGCCCATTCTGAGTCCTGTGGGAGGAGGACCTAGCAGTATCCACCCATACCCTCCTCTCCGCCTCCCTCCACCACCTCCGCATCCTGCAACTCCCCGGTCATGTATAAAACATTCCCAGCCACCACTTATTCCTCATGCATTTTCCATGAGTCCGAGCCCGAGTTAAAACATATAAACATAAAAATACCAAGAAGCACTTTTTTTTTAAAGGCCATGTTTCAAAAAAAAAATACCAAGAGACCCATTTCTGTGTGCCCTCCTCCCTGGGCCAGCCCCCCGAGTCGGCTCAGCTCCTGCCCTCCTCCTCGCCTCTGTTCCACTGGCCTGTGTTAACATCACCCTGTTCCCTTCTCAGCTTTATCCCATCACCCTTCTCATCTTCCCCTTCCTCTCTACCTCCTCCTTTTCCCTCCCCCTCTCCCTCCCCGTCTCCCTACCCTCCCTCGTCCCTTCTCTGTATCATTCTCAGGTGGAACTCAAGTCATTTTGTACCTTCCTGCCTGTCCACCTCTGTCGGGGTCTCCTCCGGTCCCTCTTTACATCTGACCACAGGGGCTCAAAGCCACAGAACTGAAGATTCCAAAAATGATGAAGGTTTGGAGTACTGGGGACCCAGGCTCGGTTGGCAGGTGTGTGAACTGGTATAGCCACTTTGAAGATTTCTGGACAGCTCCTACTCCAGCTCACAGTGGGCCACATCTCCAGGACTCCCAAGGAGCGGCGACGAGCGGCGAGGACTCGTCTCCTCCGAAGTGCCCAGGAGCTGTTGCCAGCCTGGTTCATGAGAGTCAGATAGTTTCATCCCAGCTACCACACCCAGGAGAGCCAGATTCCAGTGAGGTCACAGGCTGCAGTAATACCCCACACTTACAAATATGAATGGCAGAGTCAGGTGTGGTGGCACAGGCCTGAAGTTCAAGCTCTTTAAGAGACAGAGGCAGGAGGATTCAAGGCCTGGGCTACCGGGAGAGAGAGAGAAGACCTCATTTTTTAAAGATATACTGACGACATGGATTAGTCTCAAATTTTAATATTTTACTAAAAGAAAGAATATAAAGTTCCATGACCACAAAGAACACAAGGATCTAACATTGTGTGCAGCTCAAAGTCAGAAGGTGGCCATCTTCTAGGAGGTCAGAGGCCCTCCCAACTGCTGAAATCATCCAGACAGAACAGGTCCACACAGACCATCCTGCTGATGATTTGAGCAGCCCATTATATAGGAGTTTGACTTTAAAAAAAAAAAATGAGCCATGCACTAATGCTTATGACTATTCTCAATGAATATTGTTCTTTTCACAGGCCACGCCACACACCCCTTCACTGTTGTTATGAATAACTGTTATCACAATTGGGGCCACTGATTCCAACGTTTGTATTCTTGTTGGTTGAAGTAGGTGTGAGCATTTCCCTACAGGACTATGAAGACGCAGGCCCACAGACACCATCATGTCCACAACAGCCAAGCACCCCGGAGAGTATGGAATGGCCTATCTGGGGAGAACTCTGCCCCCACCCACTTCTCACTCCACACACCTCTCTAAGGCTGCGTCACCTTCTCCGGGCATCATCTCTAACTTTTCTGGTTAGTTCAGCCCTGGCCCTGAGAACCAGCAGCACAAAAGCCAGGAAGAGGTGTTTTGAAAACCCTCGGAGTGGCCCTGTCTACAGAGGCCACCAAATGCCAGGACAGCCTGCAAATGTGGCTAGAGAGTCCCCCCTCCAGCCTGGGGACTCTAAAAAAGGGCCTTTATTTGTGTTTTTATTCCTTGTTACGTCCCTCCCTGGGAGGAAGAAAAACAAGCCAGGCTCCACAACCGCAACAGCGTGGGTGTGAGCCCTCCAAGGCTCCAGAAAAGGCGGCCGATTTCCATTGACGAGGAGGCTCAGATCAGGGAACTTCGGCCCTATTAGTTAAATAATGGTGCTTAAAAATGCATTGAGTTTAGCCACTCCCTCCCCTAAAAAAAAAAAAATCCAGAATTTTTCTATTGAGTATACTTTTTCCCTGGCCCATGAATATTAATGTCCTTCTCAGAAAGATCTACTTGAAAAAAAAAAGAATGAATTAAGTACCTGCAGGTTTTTCTAATTCCTCTTTTTGGTGACACGCCGTCATTACATCAAATTACCGAGATGGGCCTGCTCTTTCTCTCTCCCTCTCTATTTTTTTCTTTTTGGGTGAAAATTATGGAATATAAAGTATATGTAAATGGAGCAAAGAAAGAGGAAAAAAAAAACCTGTGAAGGAAGGCTGGGGAAGGGGAGCATTGGGTATGCAGCCCGCGTAGCAGCCAGCCAATTAATCAAGACCGGGCGCGAGGAGGCTGCAGAAGGGATGAGTTCGCCCTTCATGTTGATGGGGCCGGCGCGGGGCAAACGCTACGGCACCTGAACTCACGGTTAGGCATGCAGAAAGGGATCATGGGAATATCTTGCAGTCTTTGTCTTCCCGGTGAAGGATGGAAAATGTCAAGCTGTTGTTTGGCTGGATCGAGGGGGGCGGGGTGGGGGGGTGGGGAGAGGCAGGCGAGAACCGCAGGCTGGAGAGGCGAGGCTTTAACTCTTTAAGGGACCCCTTTACCTTCCCCTCAATCCCAAGCCCCTACCTCCACCCTAAGCGCCTTCCCCCAGCAACTCCCACTTCCCAGAACAGCTGTGGGAACTGTCTGCAAACCGCAAGTGAGAAGGGACTGACTGATGGTGACTTGTGGGGCTGGGGCCGACGGTGTGTATACACACACACACACACACACACACACACACACACACACGCACACACACATGTCAGAAGAGGAAGATAAGAGGGATTCTGTCTCCCCCAGACATGGTCTTTGTTCATTCTGGAAAGAGTATGTCAGCTCCCTTCTCCAGCCATCACGTCCCCTTGGAGGGGGAGGGCCCTGGAATCTGACAGGGGCTGCCAGGACCGTGGTTATGACTAGGCATCGAAACTAGGGTGCCTTGGGGCTTGCTGTGTAAGTACCCAGCCCACCCACAAGAGCAGCTGGTTGGGACCCTGAGAGCATTTGAACTGAGGTGTAGCCCTGCGAGACCTGGCCACGCGTAGGCCGATGTGGCAGGGTCCTCAGCTGAGTCTGGCACACACACCATTCCCGCAATGATCGGAACAGCAGTGGCCACGTTTCCCAACCATGTCAGCTGACTCCCTACCCCAATTCCTGTCACGTCCCCTGTGGTCTCGCCCTTTCTAGACACTGGCAGATCCATGGTCCCAAGGACAGCTGCAGCAGACATCTGCCACCGGGTGAGTGGTTCTCCCAAGCTATACTGGGACCTGCCTGCAGGCCCCAAGGATCCACTCTGCAGAGGAGGAGTCCAAGGGCGGGAATGTGGATACAAGCCACAAACATCTCCAGGACATGCAACAACCACTGTCTCTTCTAAAACTGGATGGCAGTGCCTTAGGTCCTGGTTCACCAGCCTCCCCAAGCCAACTGTATCCACCCCCAACTCACCCCCAGTCACTGTAAGCCCTGGGGATCACCTAAACCCTACTCCAGGCATGGCCCACAGCTGGTGAGTCTTCCTGAGAACTTGGTACCGATATGATATACAGATTGTTCCAGGGCCCACCGATGTCTGAGGATCGATGCTCTGACGTTAATCCCCATCAGCTTTTCTACCTGAGATCAGCCAGGTAGTTTCTACCCCACGGATACAGGCCAGCACGTCTTTCGGGGCAGGGAAGGCACAGACCTACTCTGGCATTCTCCCACACACTCGCATATGTGACAGATGGCCACAGATACCAGAGAAACTAAGAGACTGAGCCCAAGACACAGAGCCATCAAGGAGCAGGACCCACTCGGCAGGAGCAGAGTTACCCTCCAGCCACTGACTCCCACCTTGAGCCTGCACCTGCCACCTGCAGGGCCTATGGAAGCAGACCTCCAGTCCCACCCCAAGATGTTGATTCAGAAGTTTATAAGGGGTCCCCAAATTACTTTGCACTTCTAACCAGGTCCCAGAGATGCTGGTGGCATAAATTAGGGAGCCATTCAGAACCCTGTTCACTATGCCCATGCCTAGCTTCAAATAAGAAGTCAGTTTGTAGGGGCCTGGGGGTGCAGGCCTGTTTCCACAGATGCCTGCTAGGCTGAGGCAGGAGGATTGCCTGGACTACAAAGTGAGTTCAAGTCCAGCTCCTGAAGCTTAGATGCAGTCTATCTCAAAACCTATGTCCGTAGATTTAATCCCCAGGAAGACACATGCAAGGAGTGGGGGCAGGGAGGTGAAGGTGGGGGGGGCAGGGGGAGAAGAGGTGCGGAGAGGGAGGCACAGGTACGGAACTCAAGATCAACAGCCCAAGTGAGAAGGTGTCTTGTCACCCAGCACCCTCCTCTCCATGGCTCACTGAGGGTCACTGCAAGGAACTGCTGTAATGACCTCACCCTTGTCTGTCCTGGGCTGTCCGTGAGTCCATGCCGCGTCATTATATCATCAATCAGATCCTTGAAAGGTTACAGCCCCACCGGCCCTGACCAGACTCCAAGGAGGACTCAGGGGATCCTCTAGACAGGTGACATCTTGCCTCCTTCCCTGGTGGTGGGTGCCTCTTCATCCAAGGTGAGGTAGGCAGGGCCTTAGCCAGCCGGTCCTGAACAAGATTGGTAGCCAAGGCCACCTGCTCGGAGCTGACTGACTTTCCCATGGTTGACTGCTCTGGGGGAAATTGTATTTGTTAATGGGCTTTGAAAAAATCAATTCTAAGATGCAAAATTGAAAGGAAAAGGCCCAAAGTCTCCGTCCCTGAGAGAACACTGAAGGTCCCCTATTTCTTTTTTTTTTTCAGCTCCCTTCCTCCCCTCCCCTCTCATCCCCCGCCTCGTCACCCTTCTCCCCCGTCCCCCCTCAGTCCTTCCTCTCTCCTGTTCTCCTCCTCCAGCCTCTCTGGTTCTCCTCTCAGCCTCCCCCCACCCCAGGCCTCTCTGTCCCACACAGCTCTAGAACCAGACAGAGCTCTCCACTGGGGAGGAGTCAAGGGGACCACAGATGCCAGATGCAGAGGCATCAATGTCTTCATCTCCCCTCCCCCGTGGTCAGATGGAGGGACGGGCCCCGGTGAGAGGACAGAGCTGGAGTAGGGGGCGGGGACTTATCAGGCTCTAGCATGAAGTTCCAACTAGACCCTGCAAAGATTAGTGTAGCTGGAGTTTTTCTCTCTGGGTCCTGCCAAGCCCCGGAAGTCCCGTAGTCCACTTATAAAATAAACACATTGATGCTTATATTATTTAAATTGTTTGGCCTAATGGCTCAGGTTTCTAGCTATCCAGGTCTTACATCTTAGATTAACCCATTTCTATAAATCTATACCTTGCCACATGGCTCATGGCTTACCAGTATATTATATATTGGGTACTCAAGGTGGTGGCTGGCAGCGTCTCCTGACTCAGCCTTCCTGTTCCCAGAATTCTCTTCTCTGCTTGTCTTGCCTATACTTCCTGCCTGGCTGCTGGCCAATCAGCATTTTATTTATACAGAGCGATATCCACATCAGATTAGGGAGCCATGGAAGATGCTAATCAGAGCAAAGGCTCGCTTTTTAACTTTCAGGGAGAATTCTTTCAGTGGTCGTGAGGGTCAGAGGAAGGGACATAGGCTTGAAGCAGGACACTCTCCTGACCATCCATCATAGAAAGGAATGCTTAAAGAAGGTCCATGAGGAAATCACCCTGGAGACTCACCCGGTGGGTAGCTCTGTAGCTCTCTGGGTCTTGGTTTCCATACCTGTGAAATGGTATCCAAATTCAACTTACCAAATGTTCTAGAATGTTCCAATAGCCCACAGGCTTCACAAAACATCATTGCTGGATTCTGAGCAATGACACTGACAGGGAACAAAAGTCCAGTTCCTTGTTCCAACCACGGGATCCTGAAGGGCCTTTGGCCTTTCCTAGCCCCTGACACTTGACCACAAGCATTTGTAGCTCTTTGCAAACCTCAACAACCCCTCCACCTTTTTTTTTTTTTTTTTACTCTATCAAATGTTTCTATGCTCAGGATCTTTTGCCTGCTGTCTCTAGATTCATGCTGAGTTCTAGAACTTTCTGTGGTGCTATGGTTCTTTGTGTCTGTGAGGAAGGTGTTTTGAATGCAGAGGGAATGAAACTCGGTGGGAGAGGCTGAGGGGTCACATTTTAAATTCTGTTTAAACAGTTCCAGGTGTGTGCTCAGTGGGAGAGCACACGGTTGGACAGGGGTGTGCCTATTAAGACACATTCTGTCCTATGGTGATCTGGATGGGGCGCCTCCTACCGTCTTATGCATTTGAGCATCTGGTCTCCAATTGGTGGCTCTTTTGGGGGAGGTGTAAGAGGTACAGACTTGTAGGAGGAAGACTGTCACATGTGACAGGCTTCAAGGTTCATAACTGCGCAGCTGGAGTACAGCATGCGTTCTCTGCTTCCTGCGTGTGCTTTATGAGCTATCTAAGAGACCATTACAGAAAATCACAGCCAATCAAAATGTAGCCCCAGTGGATACATCTATAAAACACTCCCACACCTAAGGCTCAGAGAACATTGTGGAAGAGGGGGCAGAGAGATTGTAAGAGCCAGAGAGGATCAAGGAGTTTTCTGAGAGATTGTGTCTCCTAGTAATTTGAGATGTCGTGCCCATAAAATCTCACAAACACAACTGCCTAGACGTGAGCTGAACAAGGACAAGAACAATACCCATGTCAAAGTGGACAGGAAGGGCCTCAACCCTACACAAAACCTGCAGGCAACAAAGGGATGCTGAGTGTGAGTTCTTCCTACAGGCAAGAGCACATTAACTGATTCTCCAACACCAAATGCTCAGCCCTGAAATGCACACAAGGAACACGATGCAGACTGAGCAAGCTGTGTTTAGGGAATACATATGCATACACATAGACATACCCATGCACATGCACATTTATGCACGTAACAACAATTAATGAAAAGAGAGGTGGTGAATATAAGAGCGAAGAGGTATACTTGGGAGAAATATGATGATGCGGTTGTATCATACTCTCCAAATTAAAAGAAAAAAATATCAATCAATTTTTTTAAAAAGTCACCAGAGATTCTGTAGATTCAACAGTATCAAATATTCAGCCACATGTTAATTCTTTCAGTAAAAATAAGTAAAAATATCCATCTCATTAATATACAAATTTGATTTTGTCTTTAATAGATAGTAAAACTATACATAAACCAAAGAATTACTAGAAAATAAAATTCTTTACGATGTGCTATTTCTTTAAGTGAGTTCTCAGCTTCTGCTCCAGCTCCACACCTGCCTCTGAGCCTGCATGCTGACACACTCCCCACCGTGGCAGACGCTAATTCCCCTGGAACCGTAAGCCAAACAGAATCTTTCTTCTATAAGTCACCTTGGTCTTCTCACAGCAACAGAAAAGTGACTAATACCCACCCCTGTGACAACAGAAAAGGGAAGGAGTGAAGGAAGTGTGGAGAGAGGGAAGGGGAGAGGGAGAATGGGGGGGAAGGCAGACAGGTGGATGGAAGTCAAGGGGTGGAAAGAAAGGGAGAAGGAAGGAGGGAGGGAGAGGTTTGAGGGTAGATGGTTGGATGGACAGATGGAATGAATTAAGGATGGCTGGACGGGGAGGTGGATGGGATGAAGGAGTGGATGGTCGGACAGATGGATAAATACAGCAGGCGCACACCAAGTTCATGTCTGCTCCATCAACTGCACATTAAATGATCTGAGACAACACACTTTACCTCTGAGCGCTGCCGTCTCCTCATCTCTAAAGTGGGAACAGTGAAGGTCCGTTGAGGCAACACAGACCCGGATGCCACAGACACACCAGTGGGACAGCACTGCATTCTCCCCACGTGCTGAGCAACTGAGCAAATGGAGCCACAGCGTCTGCTGCCCTCTGCCAATGTTTGGCCAATACCAATGTTTGGCCGATACCAATGTTTGGCCGATACAGGCAAACGCTGAGGAAGCCACTCGTGATCTGTCACATGAAGCCTTGAGAGGGTCGTCATATCGTGAGGACAGTCTGAAAAATGTACCTTTACAGAAAGGATCGGGGCGGATGTGATGGAGAGCAAAGCGTCGGGGTTCTGAGGTGCTGACGCCGGGTCTGCGTCTCAGCGCCTCCGCTTTGGGAAAGCATTGTCCCAGCTGTGTGCTGTTCTCCGTCTGTGACCACAGCTTGGGGAGCTCCAACGGCTCGAGGAGTCTAGCATGTGAACTTGTCCAGCTCATGTCCAGCATGGCATGCGCTCAGTGTGTTCAGATCCCTTTACCAGCCCCTGCCCAGATCTGGGATATACAGTCAGAACAGCTCAAAACGGGGCTGACCTCCAATGTATCTGGTACTCATAACCGGGCATGACACTCTGTGTCAACCCCATGAGGTAGATTCCACTGAAAACCAAAGCCCAGAGAGGTTAGCTAACATATCCAGGATTGCACAGGAGCTGAGATTAGAAATACAGGCCACCTATCACCCTTTAGTGGAGTGAGATGCGGTAGAATGTGTGGGGATGACAGAATGCTCTGGATCTGTTCTAAGTGCAGAGGGAAGTTTTTAAAGCGGGAGGTATGTGTGTCGTGGCACTGGGCTTTGAAGAGCCACATGGTCTAGTGCGTGTTTGTGTGGATATGGATATACTTGAGGGGAACTCTTTCTGGAGTACCATGGAGCAAAGTGCTGATGAAGAGGCAGAGACGAGACTTCTAGAAGCTCCTCCCTGCTTCCTCGACCAGGAGTCCCAGGCACAGGGAGGCTGGAGACTTGCTCACATCATACGCCAGAACCTGGCAGAGCTCTGGCATACAGCTGGTACTTAATAAGTGCCCACCTTGCAGAAGGGAATTTGTCCCACACATGCTCTGCCATGCTCTTGTTCTTCAGAAGGAAAAAGGCTCTTATGGGCTTGGTGTTCAGAGACATACTTCTGAGGCTCACAGGAAGCTGGGAGTTCCTGTGAGGGGCTCAGACAAAGGGGGGATGGCACACTTGGAAAGAAAAAGGCTGTGGAGGGAGATGGAGCCTTTGGGGGTAGCAGGAAGTACCAATAACACATTTTGGGGTCCCAAGCATCTGAGGAACATGGCCTCAACCCTGTGGCAGAGGGATCCCTGAGCAGCAAGTGGAGGGAGAGGCTGCATTTCTCCACATCTGGTGCTGCACCTGTCTGTCCGCGGGGTGGTGGCCTCCACGTCTCCAGAAACCGCAAGGCAAGGATGACACCCATGAAACCAGAGTTCCTGTTGTAGACCCTCCTCATGATGCCCTCTAGTCTGGACCTCCCACCACAGCTGCTGGAGTTGAGGGGTCCTCAGGAACAGCATCAGCAGATGCCTTGGAGCTGTTAAAGAGGAGGACCTAGGCCGGGGCGGTGAACCAGGGTTCAGATCCACAGAACACACATGGATGTTGGGTCGGCATGGTGCCACCTGTAATCCCAGCACTTGGGAGGCAGAGACAGGATCTCTGGAGCATGCTGGCTAGCCGGACAAGCAGTTATTAGCATGCTTTGGGTTCAACTGAAAGATGATGCAGTGAATGGGGTAGCAAGTGATGGAGGAAGGCTCCCAACATCAGCCTCAAGCCTACATGCAGACATGCATGCATGAGTGTGCATGCACATGCACACACACACATACACACACACACACAAACATATAGACATACATACATGAAAACACATACTCAAACATGAACACACACACACACACACACACACACACAAATACAAAAACATTCAAATGAT
The DNA here is from genome assembly GCA_902168325.1 of Peromyscus nudipes. Taxonomy (NCBI): domain Eukaryota; kingdom Metazoa; phylum Chordata; class Mammalia; order Rodentia; family Cricetidae; genus Peromyscus; species Peromyscus nudipes. Next base: position 5,584 of record CABHPH010157725.1, on the reverse strand, counting down.
GGGGCCTGGCAGGTTACTGGGGTATTTCTTACTTTGTGCCTCAACCTCCTGACCCCTACACTCATCTTGGTTGTCCCCACCACTGTGTGACACCATCACAGTGAGGTCACCCGATTCTGGAAGTTGAACCTCTGATGTAGCAAACTAAGTCAGCTTCTTTTCTGCATAAGCAGCCTGCTTTGGGGACTCTGCGACAGTACTGGGAAGCTGCCTGGGAGCCCAAATGTGCACCTGGATGACCTCTTGCTGCACTCAGAACATTATATCCAGGACTTAGTCACCTGCTGACTCCTATCTGCTTTCAGTCTGACTCTCAGCCAGTGACAGGCAAGGGCCCAGGTATGGGGCAGGTGTCCAGATCCTGTGACTTGATATGGATACTGAGCACAATGCATGGCCCAGAACCCATCTGAACAAGTGTCATACGCAAGGGGCCTGGGGAAGGATGTCCTGGCACACACCTCAGCATTAGGCATGGCCAGGGCTTGTCTGTCTGCACCAACTTGACAGGGGTTCTCAGCACAGCTGAGCTCAGCATTCCAGCTGCTGGCACAGCCTCATGGCCAGTTGGGAGCTGCAACCTGTGTCATGGAAGATGAGAAGCCCTGGTTCAGCTACTCCAGCATGCTAGGACCCAGAGAGGGCAAACCCGCCCCTTCCCACAGCTCTCCCAGCTGCGAAGTGTCCCTCCGAGCCCCAGAATAGAGTGGCCTTAGTGTCAGTGGTGGTGGTGAAGGTGTGGGTGAGGTAGAAGCTGTGTGCCCACCCCATCCCATTGCTTTACCTGGAGGAAAGGATTCCTTTGGCTCACAGGTCACAGCCCATCACTGAGGCAAGCCGAGGCAGGAACCTGGAGGCAGGAACTGAAGCAGAGGCTATGGAGGAGTGCTGCTTACTGGCTTTGCCCTTCACAGACTGCTCAGTTTGCTTTTTTGTGTAGCCCAGGACGACTCACCCAGGAGCAGCACCATCCACAGTGGGCTGGCCTCTCCTACGTCAATGAGCAATCAATCAAGTGCCCCGCAGACATGCCCACAGCCCAGTCTGAGGGGGGCAATTCCTCAGTTGAGATTCCCTTTCCTCAACTATGTCTAGGTTTGTGTCATGTAGAAAAAATATAAATAAATAAATAAATAAATAAATAAATAAATAAATAAATAAATAAAACAAAAAAACTATGCCATTCCACCCTTGCCTTATTCCCAAGATCTCATGTTAATACCACAATATAAACTATAGTTCAATACTTTAAAAGCCCGATGTTGCTTTAAATCTCTTAACTACTTGTAGGTCCCTTTAAGATCCAAAATAAATTGTAAACTTTCTTATTCCCAGGGAGGAGAACCAGGGCAATTATAAGCAGAGTGAAGCAAAATCAAATTCCAACAGAGTAAAAAGTTCAGTGTCCAACATCTGGAACTCACTCCTGATCTTCTGTGCTCCAAAGGGCTGGTGTAGAAGCCCCACCTCTCCAGGTCTGCCCTCCACAGCACACACAGTTTATTTCATGGAGTCAGGCCAGCTCCACCCCGCACCCGCCACTGTCCTAGGAGGTCACCCACAGTCCCAGCATTTTCAATATGCCGTGTTCTCCACTGCCCTAGCAGCAGCCGCTTTCCCGGCAAGCCTTGGTTTCAATCATCTACATATTGGGTATATAATATTTCAGTATGAATCGCTTTCATCTCAGCCTTCCCTGGTGTTGCAGTCTGCAAATCAGGTTTTCGGGTTTCTGTTGGTTTGTTGGTTTGTTTGTTTTTTTTAACTATCTGTATATTTACGTAAAACATCTGTGTTTTGTTTCAGGAGAATAAAATGCATGTCACAAATAACCTCTCTGTCCTAAGCTAGTTGCTGGATTCAAGGGGCAACGTTGACCCTGACTTGGCTGTGCCCATGGTGTGACGCAGCTCACAGGATGACCACACTCACTAAGGGACTGCCCCGAGTCCCAAGAGAATTTTACTTGTTCCTCGGGGTGTCCACAGAGGTGACGCTCTGGGACCGTGCTCTGACTCAGACCATCAGTACCTGCCATATAACAAACACTCCTTGAATTCAAGGGACCAGCAACAGCCTTTCCTCCTGGAGCCTGTGAGTCTGCTGGACTTGGCTCAGGACCACCTCCTGCCTCTCCTCCTCTGCAGACAGTGTGTCGTGGGCAGCAGAGCACAAAGGTCCAGGCCCTGCCTGCGGCTGGGAGAGCGTTGACATCAGGTAGTCAAGGGCTTGAGTGGCCAAGGGAGAGTGGGGAACCTGGGGGCGTCGATCGGTGCTCAGCCCCACCCTGCTTGTGCTTAGTCTTGTCATGGTCTTCTTGCCTGAACTCAAGAAAGTCCGGTTGACAAACGCTTCCGCTGCCGAGTGTGAAACGGCACAAAAGTTGGGCACAGTGGCTCACACTTGCAACCCTAACACCCGGGAAACGGACACAGGAGGATGACTGTAAGTTCTGAACCATGCAGGACTATGTAGCCGGACCTTATCCCCAAACAAAACACAAAGACGCAAAACCTCTGTGGAGAAAGAGGGCAGGCACCCCTTCATCCCAGCCCACAGGACTCCTGTGTGCACCGCAGCCTCAGACTCTGAGAGGTTTGTTCTCACAACTTCACGAAACAGCTATCTGCACATGGAAGATGAAACAGAGGCTCAGAGAGGGTTAGAAACCAGGTCATCATCACACAGCTAAGGAACCCTGGAGCGGGTGTTCCATCTCCCATCCCCACGAGTGCACAGCCAATGTGTCTGCTATCTGGTCCACACCACCACACGGAGCACAGCCATCTCCTAGTGCCTCGCAGGAATGTCCCAATGCTGGGTCTGGTTTCTACATCGACTTGAGTTGTTCTCGGTCATGGAAGGCGAGCTGAGCAACGGGGACGTTGTGACACTTGCTTAGCGGCGTGGCTCCAAGGGAGGCTCTGGGGCCATCCGTGTAGCGTGTCCGCATGGCCAGTTTACACGCTTCTTCTGGTTATTGCTGTCTCTATCCCGCGGCCCGCACACTCAATTTCAATTCAAAGTTTGGCAGTGAAGGTGTCACGGCTAAAAAATGGAATGGCCTCCCTCCGAAATGAAATAATTTTGTTGTTCAGTTCCGAGCGATTTTGTAATTTCATGCTTGTGTATGATAATTTTATGCTGTCCTGCCTCACGTAACTCAGTTCTGGCAGATCCTGACAGGTGATAAATACAATCTTTTCCGCCCCGCACGCGACAGGCCGGTGCGAGGGAGGGGGGAGGGAAGGATGGCAATTTCACATCTGAGGCCAGAGCGCACCCGCAGCCTGTGGCGGCCCCATTCTTTCATAATTTCACGCCTGGATTCCAGCCGGCGCCACCTCTGTTGTGGCTGAAGGACCCAGGGGTCAAGGGAGCCTTCCTGAAAGTAGAATGGTGTTGGGCAGGGGCCAGGGAATCGGTGGAGGGAAGAAAAGAGGGGAAAGTGATGGCTACGGGTCCACCCTGGGCTGGCATGCGGCTGCAGAGTGGATCTCTGGTGCTGATGCTGGCTTCAGTCTGCCCTGGGTACACATGGGGAACGGGCACTTTCAGCAGATAATCAGAGAGAGAGAGAGAGAGAGAGAGAGAGAGAGAGAGAGAGAGAGAGAAATTGACGTAACAGCATCCATCACCAAGGCCTGTGTTTTGATAGCTGCTCCCTAGCACTGGCCCTGAAAAAGAGCCCTGTCTTCTTGGAGAATGGATGATGAGAAGCATGCTCAGGATGCCCCTGCAGCCCATAGGGGTGTCTACCTGGCTGACAGGGGAGCCAGGGAGTGTGGGTCTACACTGGTGGACACCTGACCCCTTTCATGGGTGCCCCACCCCCTCATCCAGCCCCTACCTCTCACCTCTTTCTTCACTGTGGTAAGATCAAGGGGTACCTGAGCTTCGGGTGGTGGCATTTACTATCACAGACAAGGTCCACACACCAGCTGTGTACCAAGATAGCTGGAGGAGCCATCCATTGGCTCCATTTATTTTCCTAATGGCTCTAGGGAATGGAGACTAAGGAAACCCATTCTATAGATGGCAAAACCGAGTTTGAGTTGACAGAGGTATTCATTTGTATTCATTCCTTAGAGAACCACACCAAATAACCACACACTGGATGGCTTAGCACTGGGAAAAGCACTCTCCCTCAGCATCAGAGGCTATACCTCTGAGGTTGAGGGGTTGGTGGTTGTTCCAGCAGGAAACTCTTGAGGATGAGTCTCTTCACTGAGTCCATCCTAGCTCTGAACCTGGATCAGCTTCCTTTGGCTGCTCTGCCCATCACTCTGGTCCCACCCCAGTCCTCACAATCTGTTTCCTCCTTTTTTTCTCTAACAGGGACCTTATCACCAATCTTAGCCAGGTTAATGCCATCTATAGAGTCTTGATTCTACCTTCAAAACCCTCTTCCAAGTAAGAGCAGAGCCCAGAGTCACCTTTTGGGTCATGTCAGCTGCTAGACTGCCCACATGTAGTCCCTGCTAGGGGGCAAGTGTGAGTCTATGGGGGTGGCTGGCCCAGCACAGTTTAGCTTCAACCCAGGCCTGAGGGAATCTCAAAACAGAGCATAGAAGGAACCACAATAGGAAGTGACCTCTTTGAAGCATGCTTCCGAGAGTCTGAGCGTGTGGCTCCAAGCCTACCTCAGCCCTTTTCGGGGTTGGTGTTCTCCTTAGAGCCCTCTTGTGGGATGTGCGTCCCTGAAAGGTTGTGGTCAGCCCTGGACTCCCAATACTTACAGGTGCATAAGCCAGAGGAAGGTCCCAGAGCATCTTGGTGTCATTCAAAGTCAGACACTTGAGTATCTGACTCAAAGAGACCTTGAAGATGTGGGGAAACTAAGGCCAGAATGATTCAGTGGCTTGTCCAAAGTTATTGAATCCTTGCAGGCTCTGCAGTGAAAGGCCAGGTCTGTCCAGGAGACTCGGGGAAGAGCGCGCGAGCGTTTGCGCGCACGTACACACACACACACACACACACACACACTCACATACCTGTGTGTAGACTCGAGCCTTGCCTCAGCCTAGCTCCACCCACACATGAGCAAGACGTTCATCTTCTAGGACTCACTGGTGGGTGCTGCAGACCCCAGGGGTAAACATGGAGCCCAGCATCTGGGCCACGTTGCCAAGCAGGCCCACCTCAAAGGCGGTGAGCCTCCCTCACCAACTCCTGCTATGTAACTTCCTGGGGCTCAGCATCTATGTCTGGAAAGATAAGGGACAAGGGCCACTTGCCTGGACTATACAGACAGGTCCTAAGAGTCTCAAGGGAGATTGTGGGGAAGCCAGAAGTGATCAGTTTTAGCTTGAAGCCCACATGCTACTCCCTGTGTGCCCGCTCACCCTATCCTTCACTTGGGAAACCCTGGCTTGCCCCACAGGACCACAGGGGAATGCTTCTTCCAAAAAGCCCTCCCATAACCTCCTAACTAGCCAAAACCCTGCTGTGGGCTCTACTTACGTATCACACGTCTCCAAATTGACATCTTGTTTCTAGGGATTGGGGCGGGAAGACAAGCTATGTGGGGCCATGCACTCTTCACTCATTCATTCATTCATTCATTCATTCATTCATTCATTCA
>CABHPH010157724.1:32957-47717 GCA_902168325.1 Peromyscus nudipes | reverse complement strand
CTGTTCTCTGACCCCAGATAAATTTATTAGGGTGTACAATATATTGGGGAGCACGATATGACCACAGGTACCCCATGCTTTAATTCAATTATTTGGTTTTTTGATATCGAGATTCTTGAGTCCTTTAAATATTTTGGAAATAAGTCCTCTATTTGATGTGGAGTTAGTAAAAATTGTTTCCCATTCTATAGGCTGCAGCTTTTTCTGAATGATGGTGTCCCCTAACTTACAGAAGCGTTTCAGTTTCATGAGGTCCCACTTATTATTTATTGAAATCTGTGCCTATAATATCAATGCTCTGTTCAGAAAATCATCTCCCATGCCAATGCATTCAAGGCTATTCCCTACTTTCTCATCGGGTTCAATGTGTCTGATTTTATATTGAAGTCTTTGATCAATTTTGACTTGAATTTGTGAAGCATGATAAATATTGATCTATGTGCATTCTTCTAAATGCAGACATCACGTTTAATGAGCACCATTTGTTGAAGATGCTGTTTTTTTTTCCAGCATGTATTTCTGGCTTCTTTATTAAAACTCAGGTGTCCATGGTGTTTGTATTTATGTCTTGATCTTCAATTTGATTCCACTGATCAATGTGACTGTCCCTTTGCCAATACCTTGGGGTTTTTATTACAATAGCTCATTAGCACAGCTTGAGGACAACATGGATGGTGATACCTGCAGCAGTCCTTTTATTGTTCGGGATTGTTTACCTACCTCAGAGTTTTGTTTGATTTGTTTTTCCATATCAAGGTGATAATTGTCCTTTCAAGGTCTGTGAAAATTGTATAGGGATTTTGTTGGGAATTGGATTGAATCTCAAGACTGCTTGTGTCCATTTTTACTATGATCATCATCCTACAAATCCATGAGCATGAGAGATACTTCCATCTTCTACTATAGTCTTAAATTTCTTTCTTCAAAGAATTGTAGTTTTAATCACACAAGTCTTTTACTTGCTTGTTTAGAGTGACCCCAAGATATTTTATATTACTGCTTGTTTAGAGTGACCCCAAGATATTTTATATTATTTGATGCTATTTGAAAGACCTTACTTCCTTGATTTCTTTCTCAGTACATTTGCTATTTATATATAGGAGGGCTACTGATTTTTTTTTTAGTTAATCTTATGTCAAACCACTTTGCCAAAAATGTTTATCTGCTATAGGAGTACCCTGATGAAGTCGTTAGGGTAATGTGATGTTTTCCTGTTAACTTGGTGGCTGCACATATATCTACTGATATTTTAATTATCTTCTGCAGCCCCAAAGCCCCACAATCAGCACCTCATCAGGCTCTGTTGTAGACTTGAGAGTCAAAGGGTGGGGTGAAAACCTGCTATCTAGTTGAGTAGCAACTAGTTGACCTTGCTTTAGGGCTGGAGACACCACAAGAGACATGTCTCTCTCCTCATCCCAGAACCAAAAAGAAACTCAAACTCTAGTCCCTGCTCTTTTCTTCCTGTGTGTCTTCTCTATCTAGATTGCTGGCTTCTCTGTGACTAATTTTGGGTAGCTAGTGCCTAGATCCACCGCATTACTCAAGGTAAACTTTATTGATAGTCTGAAGTGTCACAATATGATTAAAATATTCTACAACAGTCACTTATGTGTACTATCATATCATCAGCAAAAAATTTTACTTTGATTTGTTTCTTCCCAATTTGTATCACCTTGATCTCCATCAGTTATCATACTGTTCTAACTAAAACTTCAAGTACTGTATTGAATAGAAATGGAAAGATTGGACAACCTTGTATTGTTCCTGATTCTAGTGGGATTATTTTGAGGTTTTCTCCACTTAGTTCAATGTTGGCTATATGCTTGTTGTGAACTGCCTTTATTATTTTTAGGTATGTGCCTTATATCCCTAATATCTCCAGAACTTTTATAATGAAGGAATTTTGTCAAAGGCCTTTTGTGTGTCTAATGAGATTATCATGTACTGTTGTTATTGTTTGTTCTTTTCAGTAGATTTATATAGTAGTTTATATTGATTTTCATATATTGAACCATGTCTGCATCTCTGGGATAACAACTACTTGATTATGGTGGATGATCTTTTTGATGTGTTCTTAGCTTCATTTTGCAATTATTTTACTGAGTATTATTGCATAAAAGATCATAAGGGAAATTGGTTTGTAATTCTCTCTGTTAATTCATGTGGTTTGAATATCAAAGTAACTGTGGTCTCAAAATGAATTAGGCAATCTTCTTTCTGTTTCTATTTTGTGAAATAATTTGAAGAGTATTAGCATTAACTATTCTTTGAAAGGCTGATGGAATATCATGCTAAAACCATCTGGGCCTGGATTTTTGTTTGGTTGGGAAACTTTTAATGATTGCTTCTGTTTCACTGGGAGATATAGGTTTATTTAAATTGTTTATCTGATCTTAATTGAACTGTGATAAATGATACTAATAGAGAAAATTGTCCATTTCTTTTAGATTTTTCAATTTGGTAGAGTTTAAAGTTTGTCTTTATGATTCTTCGGATTTCCTCAGTATCTGTTGTTATGCCCCCTTTTTTCCTTTCTGATTTTGTTAATTTGGATATTCTCTGTCTTTTAGTTAGTTGGATAAGGGTTCGTCTATCTTGTTAATTTTCTCAAAGAACCAACTCTCTTTCATTGATTCTTTTTCTCTGTTTCTACTTTATTGATTTCAGCCTTCAGTTTGAATATTTTTTTGCCATCTACTCTTCTTGGGTGTACTTACTTCCTTTTCTTCTAGTTCTTTCAAGTGTGCTATTAAGTTACTAGAATGAGATCTCCCCATTTTTTTAACGTGAGCATTTATTGCTATAAATGTCCTCTTATCACATTTTCATTGTGTCTTATCAGTTTGAGAATGCTGTGTATCCATTTTCACTGAATTCTAGAAAGTCTTTCATTGCTTTCTTTACATATGTCATGACCCAGTTTTCATTCAGTGGGTAGTTGTTCAGTTGCCATGAGTTTGTAGGCTTTCTGTTATTCCTGTTATAGGTAGCTGATGGTGGTTGATAGAATGCAGGAAACTATTTCAATTTTCTTGTATCTGTGAAGACTTGCTTTGTGTCTGTGTATGTGTTCAATTTTCAGAACATTCCATGAAGTGCTGAATAGGTATATTCTTTTGTGTTTGGGTGAAATGTTTTATAAATATATTAGGTCCATTGGTTTATAATGGATGTTAGCTCCATTATTTTCCTGTTTAGCTTTTGTCTGGATCATCCATACATCGGTGAAAGTGGAATATTGAAGTCTCCAAATACCAGTGTGTGAGAGCCAAATTGGATTTTAGCTGTTGTAGCATTTCTTTTACAAAATTGGGTGCCCCTCTGTTCATAGCATAGTTATTAAGAACTGAAAAGTCATCTTGGTGGTATTTTCCATTGATTAGCATAAAGTGTCTCTTTCTATCTCTTTTGATTAGTTTTGGTTTGAAATCTATTTTGTTAGATATTAGAATGGCTATACTACATTGCTTCTTAGGCCCTTTTGCTTGGAATATATTTTTCCAACCCTTTACCCTATCTTTGATATTTAAATGTGTCTTGGATACAGTAGAAGGATGGATCCTGTTTTTGCACCATTCTGAGTCTATGTCTTTTTATTGAAGAACTGAGACCATTAATATTGAGAGATATCAATGCTAATGATTGTTGATTCCTGTTATTTTGGTGGTGGTGGTGCTGGTGGTGAATTATGTGTGTGTATGTGTGTGTGTGTGTGTGTGTGTGTGTGTGTGTGTGAGAGAGAGAGAGAGAGAGAGAGAGAGAGAGAGAGAGAGAGAGAGAGTGAGTTTCCCTTTTTTGGTTTTGCTGTTGTGAGATTATTTATTTCCTGTGTTTTCATGAGTGTAATTAACCCATCTTAAATTGGAGTTTTCTAGCTAGCAATTTCAGTAAGGCTGTATTTGTGGATAGATACTGTTTAAATTTGTCTTTCTCCATGGAATATATTATTTAATTGCTCCATCTACAGTGATTGGAAGTTTTGCTGGGTATAGTAGTCTAGGATGGCATTTGTGGTCTCATAGAGTCTTCAGGGCCATTCTGGCTTTTAGAGTCACAACTGAGAAGTCAGATGTAATACTAGTAGATCTGCCTTCATAAGTTACTTGGTCTTTTTTTCTTGAAACTTTTAATATTCTTTCTTTGTTGCATATGTTTAATGTTTTGATTATTATACATGAGGAAACTTTCTTTTCTCTTCCAATAAATTTCATGTTCTGTGTGTTTCTTGTACATGTATAGGCATCTGCTTTAGGTTAGGAATATTTTATTCTATGATTTTGTTGAAAATGTTTTCTAGAACTTTGATCTGGGATTTTTCTCCTTTCTCTATTCCTATTCTCTTAGATTTAGTCTTTTCACAGTGTCCCGATTTTCTGTATGTTTTGTGCCAGGAGTTTTTTAGATTTAACATTTTCTTTGATCAATGTATCCATATCTTTTATTGTATCTTCAAAGCCAGAGATTTTCTCTTCCATCTCTTGTATTCTCTTGATGAAACTTACCTCTGTAGTTGCTGTTCAAATTTTTAAATTTTTTATATCCAGAATTCCGTTTGTGTTTTCTTTTTTATTATTATTAAGAATTTTTTATTCATTTTACATACAAATCATAGACCTCCCTCTTCCCTTCTCCTGCCCTTCCAGCCTTTGCCCCATAATTAGGCCCCCATTCCCTCCTACAAGAAGGTAAGGCCTCCCATGGGGAGTCAGCACAGCCTGGTACATTCAGCAGAGACAGTTCCAAGACCCTTCCCCCTGCCTCAAGGCTATGCTATGTGTCCCATCATAGGTAGTGGGCTCCAAAAAAGCCAGCTCATGCACCAGGGATGGATCCTGACATACTGCCAGGGGAACCCTTAAGCAGATCAAGCTGTACAACTGTCTCGCTTATGCAGAAGGCCTAGTCCTGTCCCATGGAGGCTCCAGACATGTTGGTCTAAATTTCCTGAGTTCCCAGGAGTTTGGTTTGGTTGCTAGGAAGTTCCCAGGAATCCACAAGGATGACCCCAGCTTAGACTACCAGCAATAGTGGAGAGGGTCCCTGAACTGGCTTACCTCAGTAATCAGATTGGTGAATACCCTAACTGTCATCACAGAGCTTTTCTTCAGTAACTGATAGAAGCAGATGTAGAGATCCACAGCCAAGTATCAGGCCTGAGCTCCAAGAGTCCAGTCGAAGAGAGAGAAGAGGGATTCTATGAGTAAGTGCATCAAGATCATGATGGGGAAACCTGCAGAGACAACCAAACCAAACCAGTGTTTATGTTTTATTGCCTTTGTTTTCATTTTCACGTCTTGAACAGTTTTATTCATTTTCTTCAACTGTTTGCCTGAATTGTCTTGGGGGTTCCCCTTTGTCTTCGTACTCAATTGCCCATCACGAGGACAAAGGGGTAGAAGAAGTGACAACAGAGATCCTTGTATGGCCCACGAACATGATGGAGATGGCCTTCTGAGAGACAGACTTCAGGGAATCAGCTCAGTTTTATTCCAGTGTGTAAGGAATATATAGAATTGGGGAACCTGGGGACAAATCAAATTTGCATTAAGTAGCACGGTCCTATCCTAAGACTTCGTATGTGCCAATAGGATCCTATAGCATAACTCCTGGCACAAGTCTTAGTTACCACACGTGCAACAGGGGATGCTTCTCGTGGGGATCTGCACCAAGTGGGGATCATGCTAAAAATAAATCAGCCATCTGGCCTAGAGACAGCTTTCAGGTAAGATCAGTCCTCTGGGCCCAGGAACATTCTCCAGATAAGGCCAGGTAGAGAGCAGGAAGTTTCGCTGTTGCGGGGGGCGGTGTTGGGGGGGAGGAGGAGTCCCATGTTGCCAAGCTTTGGAAAAAAGCTGCCAGATAGACTGCAACCTCTGACCAGCCAGCAAGGCCTCCCAACAGTGTTTTGCTGGGTTTCTTGGGGGGATTTATTCATTTCCTTTTTAAGGACCTGTCATCTTCATGTAGTGGGTTTTAAGGTCTTTTTCTGTGCTTCAGCCGTGGCCTTCTGTGGTAGCTTAGCTGGGCTTTACAGGAAATATATTGTCCTAACTGTTATTTATTATGTTCTTACATGCTGGCATCTAGGTATATGGGTTTAGGATGAGTATAGGTCTAGGTGCTGATTTCTGGGTTTGTCTTTGTTAGGTGGGTGGTTTTTTTCCTTGTTTTCTGATTCCTCTCTGTATTTTCAAAGAATGTAATGACTATGTGCTGCCTCTTTTCCTGGCCTGCTCAGCTGGTGTGTTCACAGGAAATTCCTGCTAGTTTTGGAGGCTGGGATACATCAATGAATAGAAGGAGCAAGTTTAGGTGAGGGTGATCTATAGGATCCACCAGAGATGTAGTCAGGGGGAAGGGAGACTGCAGCTGGTAATATGTTTCAGTGTTAGGGATGAGATTGAGGTACTGGGACTAGGTGTACTGAGAGGGCCTTTAGGGGACTCTCTATCAATAAAAACCAATTAGCAATTAATTATGATAAGATTTATCTGTGTACTTTAAGGGTTCCATCATATTTATATTGTAAATTACTCAGTGTATTATGATAATAAAATTTGTAATCAATTGTCACTTGAAAAGAATTGAAAAAAAATGAAGTAAATATTTAATTGGGATTTCAAAAAATGTACATTTTTTCAATAAATTTGAGTTTCAGATTTAAAAATATCCATTAACTTGAATCTCTTTCCTTTTCAAATGTTGAAAAAAGCCTGTGTGTATGCAAATGAAAGATGAAATAGTGACGGTAAGGTACTAGAGAATATGGTAAATGCTGGTGAGCAAAATTGTTACATTCTACATCTTCTTGTACAGAACAATGCTTATATACCCATCATTAACTTGAAAAAGTCATGTGTTACATGCTGAGCTTGTAGAAAATGAAGAGATAGCTGGGTAAGGCAGGCTAGGAAATTCTTCAACAAGCCTTCTTCAGTACTTTTTTTAGCCTTAAACCTAGAAATGCTATTTCTTGTAATTTTTCTCTGTTTATAAATAACAATTTATGACTACAAGTTATCTGGAAATGATAGAAGATTCCTGCACCTTGCTTATAGAGATATTTTCTATACCCTTCCCAATACATCTCATTTATTATACTTTTACAACATATTTACATGCAAAATTCTAAAAACATTCTTCCTGAAATGTTTTAATTTTATTAAGTCTCACTTATTAATTTTTTATATTTAAATTAGAAGACGTAAATTATGAGTTTCTCAGCCTTATTTAAGACTGCTGTGATTGAACAAGGTCTATTTTCAAGATAAGTAACTGTTATGAAATGCTGCATTCCAATCCTGAGAAGACAGATACTGTCAAAGCAAGGGAGCTGTGTCATCATAATGGTGCCTCGAGATTGCTCTTTACCTATAATAGACATGCTCAAATTCTCCACAATCAAAAAATAGTTAGAATGGAGACGTGGTGGTAAAGGTTACAATAAATTAGGATACTTGTGTTAAATTCCCAACCAATACATCAAGCTCTATTAACAATATCAGTGAATGCTACTCAATAAAATTAGGATTCTTCTAAGCTCATTCTTAATATGCATTGCCCACAAACTCAACAAATTTGCTCATCTCAAAATCGTCTTTGGGTCTTAGAATTAACATCGTGCCTTTCACCATTGCCTTTTAAATCTTATTAGTGAGTGAGTGACTGAGTGATTTCGTATTAATATGTCTATAGCGTCATAATTTTATTGTCTATTTTAGATAATCCAAATGTTATTGAAACATTAAAAATATCTAAAATGATTATTCATATCATATCACCAGGGAAATTCAACTTAAAGCAGTAAGACTCCATTAGAATCATTAGAGAAGGTAGCACCTAGACCTTCGACAACACCAAATCCTACTTCAGTTGGGTGAAGAGAGTGCCTACTCATTCATGAGAGTGGGAAACAGTTTGAGAGAGTTTGGCATCGTCTTATATGCTAAATGACTCTTACAATAGAATCCAGGAATTTTGTCACCAGTATTTACTAGAAGTAATTCATTTAAGTACATAAAAATAGGCTCATGGTTATGAGTATTAGCTTTATATATAATCACTGAACTTTGGAAGCAACTTGGATATGATCCAGCTAAGGAGGGAAAAAAATGTATCCATGCAATGTAATATTCTGAATACTAAAAAAAGGTGATCTAGTCAGGGATGATAGCTCAGTTGTTGAAATATTTTCTTAACAGGCATGAGGACCTGTTATGGTTGAATTAAAGTCACAAAGATAATACAAAAGAAGAAAGAAAAAAGGTCATGCACAATGACACATTCTTTTAATACCAGTCTTGGAAATATAAAGACAAAAGTGACAAAGGACGCTGACTCTTTAAACAAAAGAAACATAAGATCCAGAATATTTTATGTTGTTTATTTTCCTCAGTTCTCTAAATTATATGAATCATTTATTATCCTCAATTCTATAACCCCTATGAGCTACAAAAGACACATGATTGATAATTAATAAAATTATTCACCAGAGCTGCCTGGTTTTAGATCATTTTTGTCATTTATGATGAGTCCAAGTTTTCCTAATTCACATTCAGTGTTTTCCCAAGTAGGGTATTAATGTATATAATAGAGGTTTAAAGTCTTAGAAGACATTGGAGAAGCATTTGAATTTCCAAGGTTACCACGGACACTTACTTTTCACTTAGAGTGGATGGGTTTGCACAACTCAGAAGGTAGTGATTGATCTAATGGAAGAGAATCACAATAATCATATGATTCTTCACCTTCTTTAGTGCTGTAGAGCCAATGGGACATTGATGGTCTAAATCTGACTGGCCTAAGATTTCCCCGTGGCTACTTCCTATATTAGTGCAGTTTGGGGCAGAGATGCAGTAATATCTAGTGAAGGGATCTAAAAAGCAGTTCATGTATATTGACAATGATGAAGAGATTATCTCATTATCCAGGCTGCTTTGCTGCATACAGACATTGAAAATACCCCTAACATCATAATCTCTGTACAACATAGATTTGAGGACATAAATATGTTATGAGCATTTTAACTCAAAATACATCTTTGTGGTAGTTTTGAATAAAGAGGAAAAACAATACTAGTTAGAATTGCAATCTTCTCATGTTCCTTTAAAAGAGTAGACAACATTGAAAAAACTGGTCAAGTGGAAAATATGGCATTAAATATGATTAGATAAACACAGTATCTGCTCCTTCATTAAAAGATATGCACATGTTCATTGAGATGTCTGTGTGATGTGTAGAAAAGACTAACTATTGCATTTTCTAATCCAGCAATGAGCTTGTCTACAGACGTCCAGGATTTTACTGATATTCTGCTTTACTGAAAAAGAAAATGTTTTGCAAAGTTGACACAGCCTAGGTAATAAGACAAGTATGACAAATACTGTTCAGTCCTGGAAATGTCAGCATGAATTAAAGGGAGATCAAATCATTTGGCTAGGGTTGAAAGTCCACATTCCTCGCCGGGCGTTGGTGGTGCATGCCTTTAATCCCAGCACTTGGGAGGCAGAGGCAGGCGGATCTCTGTGAGTTCGAGGCCAGCCTGGGCTACCAAGTGAGCTCCAGGAAAGGTGCAAAGCTACACAGAGAAACCCTGTCTCGAAAAACCAAAAAAAAAAAAAAAAAGAAAGAAAGAAAGTCCACATTCCTCACACACACTTGCAGTTACTCATTCTCACCTTCTTCAGAGAATTTGCTGCCATTAGTGACCCCCTTAAATGGACTAACACTTCTGGTCAGTGGAGGATTTTCTTTAACTCCAGGATTAAAAGGTTTGTTATCATGTTCTCACCTTCCCATAACCATTAATCTAGTTCTTTTGAGGCGCTTCTCATACTATCACCCTTGGGAGTGTATCAACATCAAAGATGATTTATGGCTTTCCTGTTACTTTCTTCAAGAATGTGGGAACGTGTCATCGGCTAAGAACTCCAGTACACTCTAGGTAGAGGCTACGAGTCTGCACACAACTGTACTACCCAGAGATGACAACTACATTTTTACTAAAATATCTCCCTTAGTATAGACTGTAATCCCTTCATTTCCTAACATATTAGTGAACTTGCTGTTATAGTATTTCCTGGTTACTTATGTAAGCACATCATCAATAACTGAATAATAATTCATAGTGCCCATTTCAATGCAACATATTAGCTCATTATGCCACTTTCCTCAAACTGGAAAAAAATCAGTGATATAACCAACACTTTATCAATGAAATGGGCCATATTAACGAGTATCTGCCCAAGTGCAGATCTTGGTCACTAGAATTAGTTCTAACAAGCATTAAAGAAATACCAAAATCTCTCCCATATTCTAGCTTGTTTTATAATTATATTAGATGTTGATAACAATGATAACTTACATTTTACAGATATTTTTCTTACATCTGATAATACATTTCCAGAATGCCAATATTTGGGCTTTGTCTTACTGATATTTTTCAAATTTGTATGCTGAAAATTGATCGTTATTTAAATACTGAAAACATATTATTTATAAATGTTCCAAAAATGAGTGAACCATCTTCATCTACATTGCCAGTTTCCATGTAAGGTGTTATGACCACAGCAGTGAGTACAATATGTTACTGTCCACATGGAGATGGCTGGTGAGTTAGTGTTACCAAAAGAAAGAGTAACTTTCTAATCCAGCAATGAGCTTGTCTGCAGACGTCCAGGATTTTACTGATATTCTGCTCTACTGAAAAAGAAAATGTTTTTGCAAAGTTGACACAGCCTAGGTAATAAGACAAGTATGGCAGATTTTGGAAGATTAATAAACATGAACTCTTAAAAGCCCAGTGAAGTTGATACTGATTTCTTTGAGGAAGAGAAGTAGATGTCTAATTTTCCTTTTCTTAGTTACCTAAAATCCAATTAGGTCTAACACGCCAGGCCTTAATTTTTTGTAATCTCTTCAGGTAAATCATGTATGAAAGTTAGTATTTCAGTCTTAGAATTTCACATTAAATAAACTGTTTATTTAATGTGAAAATTGTGCAAGAGCAATGAATTTAGAGTAAAAGGCTTTGTTCTTTTTTGACCTATTACCCTTTCTATGAAAAAATATTTTAAGAGAATCTCTCAATTGTGAACGTTATTGTGAAATATATCATATTGAAACCATGATGTCAAATGACAAAAAGTATGGAGTTTTGTCAAAAAGAAGTGAATGTATACACTTTCTCTTATATGGTAAATACCGATTAAAATATCTAGGCATTGATTTATCTAAAAATTTTGTTCAACTTGGCTCACCAGGTCCAGTTAATATTCCTCAAAGCTGACTGTTGCAATACAGTGATTCAAGTCAGGTTTGAGTATCAAATAATCTTTGATAGTCTCAGATCATTTCAGTCCTGGCTGCCATAAGTATTTAGTAGTTAATGTTCATTTGCAGTTTCGTTGGTTGTAAAATCACCTACAGGGTTAATGAGGCACACTTGGGGTATGTCTGTGTGATACTCCCTGGGATTTACACTGGAGAGAATAGACCCACCGTGGAAACTTGGGGCAGAATCTCAGGACCTGTGTGTCCAGGCAGAAAACAAAAGGGGGGACGGAAAGAATGAAAGTTGCTAAGTGCTGGTATTCCCATATTTTTCAGCTTTCTGGCCAACTGTGACATGAACTGTTCCTCTGTCAGGCCTTGTCTGACATATTGGGCTCTGGAAATCTGTTCCTGTAAAGTCCTGTGACCTCCACAACATAAAAGCAGCTAATACTAGCATGTTATCTGAGCATTCAATCAACAATTCCATAATCTAACAGCTCTGCATTCTATCCATTTTAGGTAAAATTACAGATCAAAGGTATTATCAGGCCCCGTTGTATATATACTTCTAATATTACCCTCCAATTTATTCCAATATTTTTTATTTTTTAATTTATTCATTCTATAGTTAGAGAAAAACATTCTATTTTAAAATTTTTAATTGGTTTTTATGTTGCCAGGTTGGGAAAGTGTTTTTAAGCAGTTTTGGCATGCTTTTGCTTATAATTTCAAATGAACTGTCAAAATGACAAGAATTTTGACAGCATTTTCATAAATATTAGCGAAACACATTATGCTTGATGTTTTGATTTTCATCTAGAATTAATAATTCACGTTAAAGCTCATATATTATTTTTTAACTAATTCATGTTTGAATTGGTGTCTTTTCCACCAGTAATTCATTTGTGCTCAACCTCTTTCTTCACTTTTCATATATTTTCATACATGACACGAAAAGTGATGATTTTGTACCCTATGTATTTAACTGGATTGCCATCACTAGAATTTCTCCGTGCTAAAGATTTTAGTTTGTCCATTTCTTGTTTGTGTGTTTATCCATTTCAGTCTCGTGGCTGTACTTCCAGCATGCTGTATACCTAATCTTGTTCCTTAGGTTCCTGATTCTTTTCTTTTAGTATATGTGAGCAGTCAATAATTAAATATTTGCTCTTCATGTTTCCATGTGTGCTTTCAAATTTTCATTAAGACATTCTAATATATGATTATTTCATCAAATGTTTTATATCATTGATTTTCTGTTCATAATCTTGGGGCATATTGTATTGTTTTGTACTGCTATCTAGTCCAAGAAAAAGATTTGCCATTGCACAATTTCCAGTGATCTCCCCACTAACTTCTCTCTGCATCCACATTTCAAGTGTAAAATTTTTTAAAAAAAAATTGTCTTAGACTCTGTCTTGTCAATTGGTTATTGAGCAACCTTGGAGTTGGTTCTTCATGTCTTGGTTCCCCTATGACAGTGGCTCCTCAGAGCTTGTTTATATCATTAAATTGGCTAAAACTAAAAATTCACTTAAAATGATGCATATCAATATTGATATCTTATTTATAAGTCTAGCTCAGTTATCTAATAATTTAATTTCCAGTTAATTTGTCCAATACAGCCTTAGTATTACTGTATTTGAGGAAACATTTTGCATTTTATCTATAGCTTAACAAAATCATTTAAATAGTATATTTTATTTTTGTACTTATAAAATGACTCACTGATTCATGTAATCTTATCTTTCAACTATTCAAGCATTGACCATGCATAACCCCTAAAGCAATAGGCATTACCTCAAGAGATGACATGAGAATCATATTAGTGTAACTCCACTAGAAGGTAGTGAGGTTGAAGATTTGAGCAATTTGATAGTTTACTAAAGTCCTATTACTCTCATGAACTCTGAGACATAAGCTCTCTGAGATTCTAGAGTCTGATCTAGTGGCCATTATAAACTACTATCCTTCTTCAATAAACAAATCAGCATACTTCTGGATTTCCTTGCCACAGTTATGCTCCATTCCTGTGGCTCAACCTAATTTTTAATCAGTCCCATGGCCACTCAGAAAAACTCCAGCTTGAATGACGAATTATATGTACACACATACATTCATAATGTTATTTCCTAACAGTATTTATAATGTGACGGAGAAGCTTACAAAGATATTTACGGTATTCAAAGAGGGAACACTATAAGGCCATTTACCTATGCTTCCCTGAGCTTGTCACTTTAACTTTGAAGGAAAAATGGTGTAGTGGTAACAGTAACAGATTTGTTAAAAAGAGCAATTAGTTACCAGTAATTCTAATTCTGCTGCAGCGGATTCAATGAGAGCCAATGGACAAAGGTTAAATTGAATCAGTGCAACTTGCCAGATACTCAAAATCCCACTCTTGTTACCTTAGCTTTGCTTGAGATGAAAATAGAATAATAAAATATTTAGTAATAATCCACAATCACATGGCTCGTTGAGGATGTAAGTATATAATAGGAAGGAGAAAAGGTGAATAGAATTAACATAAAATGGAAATGAATGGCCAAAAACTTTAATCAAATCAAAACTCTCCTTTTTAAATAGTCCTAGAAATGTAAATAATCCATGTATTTATCCAAGTCTTTCTTGAGCAAATAAAATGGAATGTTTTTAGTGTTATATGTACTTCACAAATATGAAAAAGTGTGTGAGTGCAGAACAGAAAATGTTTCCAGAAGACAAAATACAGAGTCCTCACAGTTTCAGTTTTTCTTTTTGTTTTGGGGTATGTGTGTGTGTGTGGGTGTGGGTGTGTGTGTGTATGTGTGTTTATATGTGCATTTTTATAATATACTTTTGAAATTATAATTATATAATTTCTCCCTTCCTTTTTCTCTTACAAGATCCTCCCATGTGCATTTCCTTGCTTGCTCTCAAATTCATGGCCTCTTTTGTCCTTTTCTTTCTTTTTATTTATTTATTTATTTATTTATTTATTTATTTTTTCATTTTACATACCAACCACAGTTTCCCCTCCCGCCCTATTCCCCACTCTCTCCCCATCTCTTCTCCCACCCCACATTCACTCTTCATAAGGGGTAAGGCCTCCCTTGGGGAATCAACACAGACTGGCATACCAAGTTGGGGCAGGACCTGAGCAAGATATCCCACCATAAGGAATGTGCATTTGTGTGTGTGTGTGTGTGTGTACGTGTGCGTGAGTGTGTGTGTGTGTGTGTTCATGTTTGTGTGGATACATGTGTGTAGACATTTGCTTGTACACATGCATTCATATGAGTGAGGAAGTTAGAGATCAACTTCAAGAATTGTTCCCCAGAAGCCAACTACCATGTTTAATGAGACAGGCTCTGTCATGCCTGGAGCTTTGTAAATGGATTTAGGCTGAGTGGATGGCCATGAAGCCCCAGAGAACTACTTGGTTCTGCCTCCTTAGCACCTATATTATAAGTACCTGTCACCTATATTATAAGTACCTGTCAC
>CABHPH010157724.1:0-32947 GCA_902168325.1 Peromyscus nudipes | reverse complement strand
ACCTATATTATAAGTACCTGTCACCTATATTATAAGTACCTGTCACCACACCCGGCTGTCAGTGTCAGCAAAGTTTGTGCAAATTATTTTAAACATAGAATAAAGGAAAATATTGGGACTTTCAATCAATAACAACAACGGAAGCAGCAGATAATAATATTCTAGTGATCATTAAATATTTTAGAAACTTTATTGAATCAACTAAATAAATTTCCAACTTTACTAACTTTCATTCGCAATTTCTGTACCTGGGTTCTTCTTCAAACACATCTACCTTAATCACAAATAATTACCTTCTCAGTAAGGACTTCCACTTGCAAATTTTAAAATTTGCTAATCTCTTCTTTCACATATGAACACACAAGTACATACATACTTTACACTTGTGTGCACACACAGACACACAATTTCTGAATCATTCTCTTCTTAGATGTCCTCACTTAGCATTTATTCCCACCTAACATAGTTTATATTTCTTTTTTATTTTCCTGAGCAAACTATTATGAGAGGTTCATGAAAGCAATGGTGTGAGTTTAATGTTCCTACTATGAAAGAAATTAAAACCTTTCTAGAATTGAGTGAAAATGAATGCCCAACACACCCTAACTTATGGGACACAATGAAGGTGGTTCTAACAGGCAACTTTATACCACTAAATGCCTATAATAAGAAAAAATTAGAAAGACCTCACGCTAGTAAAACAGCACACCTGAAAACTCTAAAACAGAAAGAAGAAACCATACCCAAAAGGAAGAGATAGCAGGAAATAAACTGGGGAGTAAAATGAATAAATTCTAAAAAATGTATCATTGAACAGAAAGTTGGCTCTTTGCATTAATCAGGAAGAGTGACAACCTTTATCCAAATTAACTGAAAGGTAAGAAATAAGATCCAGCCAGGCGGTGGTGGTGCACGCCTTTAATCCCAGCACTCGAGAGGCAGAGCCAGGCGAATCTTTGTGAGTTCGAGTCCAGCCTGGTCTACAAAGTAAGATCCAGGACAGGCTCCAAAGCTACACAGAGAAACCCTGTTTCGAAAAAAGAAAAAAAAAAGAAAGAAGATACAAATTAACAAATTAAGAGATGAAAAGTGGAACAAAGCAACAGACACTGGGAAATCCAGAGAATTACAAGAACATACTTTAAACCTGGCTCCACCAAATTGGAACATTTATAATAAATAAATAATTTTCTCGATGTATAGCACTTAACAAAGTTAAAGCAAAATTAGATAAACAATTTAAACAGACCTACAACTCCTAGTGATATAGAAGCAGTAATTAAAATTCTCCCAAGGCCAGATAGATGGTTTTAGCACAGCAATCTATCAGACTTTCAAAGAAGAGTTAATGCCAGTATTCTTCATGTTATTCCATAAAATAGAAACAGAAGGAACATCATTCAACTCATTTTAAAAGGCCAATGTTACCTGAGACTTCAAGTACTATATCGAATAGGTATAAGAGAATGTGTTCCTGACTTTAATGGAATTGCTTTGAGTTTCTTGCCACTTAAGTTGATGTTGGCTATAGTCTTGCTGTAAACTGCCTTTATTATGTTGAGGAATGTCCCTTTTATTCCTAATCTCTCTAGGACTTTTATCATGAAGGGGTGTTGGATTTTGTCAAAGGCTTTTCTGCATCTAATGAGATGATAATGTGGCTTTTGTCTTTCAGTTTGTTTATATAGTGTACTTGCTGTGGATATCACTCTGTATCAATAAAGCACTGATTGGCCAGTAGCCAGACAGGAAGTATAGGCGGGACTAACAGAGAAGAGAAGAGAGGAACAGGAAGGTGAACGGGGAGACTGGCTGGAGCCGCAGCGAGGAGAAGGAAGATGTAAAGTACAGGTAAGCCACGAGCCACGTGGCAAAGTAGAGATTAATAGAAATGGGCTAAATATAAGAGTAAGAGCTAGACAATGATAGGCCTGAGCTAATGGCCAAGCTGTTTAAATAATGTAAGGGTCTGTGTGTTCATTTTATGAATGGGTTCGGTCAGGGAACCAGGGACTGGCGGGACTTGGGAGCTGGAGACTGGCGGGACTTGGGAGCTGGAGAGAAGCACTCCAGCAACATGTACTATATTTATCGATTTTCATATGTTGAACCATCCCTGCATCTCTGGTATGAAGCCTACCTGATCATAGTGGATGATCTTTCTGATGTGTTCTTGGAATTTATTTCCTAGAATTTTAATAAGAATTTTTGTACCTATATTCACAAGGAAAATTGATCTGTAATTTTCTTAATTTGTTGGTTCTCTCTCTCTCTCTCTCTCTCTCTCTCTCTCTCTCTCTCTCTCTCTGTGTGTGTGTGTGTGTGTGTGTTTTATAATTGAATTCTAGAAAGTCTAATTTCTGTTAGTAGTGAGTTGTTCAGTTTACATGAGTTTGTGAGCTTTCTTTAGTTTTTTGTTCTTGTTGATATACAGTTGTAATCTAGGTAGTCAGATAGGATGCAGGGTGTTATTTGAATTTTCTTATATCTGTTGGGACTTGCTTTGTCACCTTGAATGGATTTGAAATTGAGTAGAGAACACACATTTGCACTTGTTTGTGAGGATATTTGAGAGATGTTTTAACAGAGGAGGAAGTCCTTCATTGACAGTGAACTATATCGCCTGACAGGTTTGGGGAGCGGACTGAAGAGGAGGAACAAAAAGAAAGTGAGCTGAGTGCCAGCCTTGTCTTCTCATGCTCCCTAAGGACAGAGGCAAAGTGACCATATTCCTCAGCCGTGACGGACTGTATCCCTCATATCATGAGCCCAAATAAACTCTTCTTCTCATGCTTTTCTCAGGCATTTCTCATAGCCACCAAACAGTGGCTAACACAATTCCTTATTATGATAAGTAATTATTAGAAATGTGAAAAAAATGTTTCCATGGCTAATTTGATAGTGAGTAGGTATCGCTGAACACCTGTTGCATGAATACATCATGAATGAATAATTTATTATTTAGTTGAAAGGGTTGAGCACAGTCATGAGTGTAAATTGAGGTGTGGAAAAGTATAGTCAGCACATAAAATATTAGCATTCTTGTTTATATCTTCACATATAAATGGCTGTTCAGACCATGACTGCAGCATTCCTGAGGTAGATGGATGGCTGATCCACAGGTGTAGTTTTAAGAAGGTTCACAGTTTGGATGCAAAGGTGTTTGAGGTACTGTGAAAATGTGCTTATTGAGCAAAGATGTTAAGGTACATTTAAAACCTAACATATAAGATACCTTATTTGTGAGAGTGTTATGTAAGCTATATTAAAATGAAGAATGTCTTCTTTATTAAGTGCTAGAGGTTATTAGTACATGTCTCCTATGTCCAACTTGAAAGATGCCCTATTATTCCAAATGATAGGATCAAAACAGCAAAATTTGGAACACCGATGAAGGCAAATCAGACACTTTGCAGATAGGCATGGGATAGCCAAACTGACCAGATAAGATGAAGGACAACGCTCTGGGCAAACCAAGAATGGTAGTTGTGGGCTCTGACTGGCTCCCCAGAAGCACCCTCCCCGTCACCGGGGAACATATGAAAGGAACTAGTGTACTTTCACATATTGTTGCATCTAATTGCGAAATGAAGTTGTGGTTAATGACAGTTTCTAAAAAGCCCCCACATTTTCCATGGAAAAGAAAACTATAGATCACCCCATAGACAAAGAACTAGGTGTGAGGTAATCAATGAAATCTGAACCTGCATCTTGTTAGCTATGACAAAAGTTAGCTCATCTTAGGCATAATGACAGGGGTCATGATAAACCGCAAGCAGTTCACCTTACCTGGGAACAAAGAGGGCATGTTTTAGTTAATGATTGGCATACCTAGCCAAGGCTAAAGATCCAAGCTAAGATCAAAAAGGAATGCACAAGGACTATCAGGACATGTGATCATCCACCTGATTGAATAAATAGCATTTAACTATCTCTGTAGTTGTACCCCAGGGACATGCACAGAGCTTATGAGCCTTCATTTATTTATCCTACAATTTGCACAAATAATTAACTGATCTTAATAAAAGCCATCTTGTGGTGGTATTGTGTTCTCCAAAATATTGTGCACCCTAATAAACTTATCAGGATCAGAAACAGAACAGCCACAATATTAAACATAGAAGTTAGGCAGTGATAGCACACACCTTTAATCCTAGCATTCCAGAGGCAGAAATCCATGTGTTCAAGGATACAGCCAAGCATGGTGACTCACGCCTTTAATCCCAGAAAGTGAGCCTTTAATCCCAGGGAGTGACGGTAGAAAGCAGAAAGGTATATAAAGCCTGAGGACCAGAAAGTGGAAGCATTTGGCTGGTTAAGCTTTTAGGCTTTTGAGTAGCACAGTTCAGCTGAGACCCATTCAGATGAGGACACAGACGCTTCCAGTCTGAGGAAACAGGATCAGCTGAGGATCTGGTGAGGTGAGGTAGCTGTGGCTTGTTCTGTCTCTCTGATCTTCCAGAGTTCACCCCAATAACGGGCTTCAAGTTTGATTTTATTAATAAGACTCTTTTAAGATTCATGCTACATCATCTCATCTGTTAAAATTCTTCTACCTGTCTTATAAGAAGCCCCTAGGTAAGCTGTTCACCAGTTCTTGCCTCCCTTGGGACCTCCTGTCTCACTCTTTGGAGTCTTTCTCACTTTTACCAAACAATCCTCCATTCATTTTGTTCATTCCTTTCTTTGTATACACCTTTGGTCTTTATCATCTTGAGACAATGAATCCAAGAGTCACTGACTGGAGGTAACCATCCATAGTTTGGCACCTTAACTTAGTTTCGTTTCTTTTTTTTAACTTTATAAGTACCTACATCACTTTGATATAAAAACATGAAGATAAAACCAAGAGTGTTGATAAAGAGAGCTTTGTTGGGGGATAAGAGTGTGATACAAGAAAAATATGTAGACAAACATTAACACATAGATCATTTTCTATGCTACTTAGTAAGATAGTTCAGAATTCAGACATCAACAATACAAAAAAGAAATAGAGTAAAAATGTTTAATGGTTCTTTATTTTTATAATGTTTTGAAGCTATAATTTATCTTTACTTATAATTTTACATATTAAAATATAGTCTCAGTGTGGAAGATAAAGAAAATAATTTGAACTCAATAATGCAACTTAAATCAGCAAAGACCTACATGTGTCATTTTCTCAAATCCATTTGTTACAAAAACTCTGCCAGTTCACTTGAAAAATGTAGGTTGTTGGGCTTCTGGGCCCCATAACACAGAACATTTTAACAAATCTTTCAAACCAGTAGCTTTTAATTTTTGCATAGCAGCTTTCTTTATCATCCCCAAAAGATATTTTGTATCATTATTTTATGAAATGTAAAAAACATGAAATAGGAGATGAGCATGAAGTATGTGGCCTTTACAGTAAACAGAAAGGATGGAGCAGGAGCAAAAACTCAACCCAGGCGCACACTGCCTGCACAAATGTGACTGAGAGTTGTCTTACGGTTTCTGTTGCTGTGAGAAAGCACTCTGACTAAAGTCAACTTGGAAAGGAAAGGGTTTATCACTTCTTGCAGTTATAGTCTTTTATCAAGAGAAGTCAGAGCAGGATCTGAAGGGAGGAACTTTGAGGCAAGAACAGATACAGAGGCCATGGAGGAGTGATGCTTACTGACTTTTTCTTAATGGTTACTTTCTTATATCCTAAGGCCAACTGCACAAGGATGGCACCACCCATCAATCACCTCATGTGGCGCTGTTTCTGCAGGCCACTGACTGACACAAAGGGATATAGTGGGCTAGAAGTGAAGACTCGGAGGATATCAGGAAAAGACCTAGCGGGAACTGGGTCTGAACCAACAGTTGGTAGAGTCCCCAAGCAGTGGAGCTGGTGTGGGAAGAGAGGACCCGCAGGCAGGCTGCAGCAGGACTAGGAGAAGTCTGGAGACAGAAATGAAAGCCTCAGTGAAATGATTCTTATTTTAACAAATGAAAGGAATGCCATGTTCAACATCTTTACTTAGAAAGTTTAACACTACCTGGACTTTTCCATAAAAGTATTTTATTTTAGATATTATCTATTTTATCCTGGCAGTATCTATCGTTTCCCTAAGGACAAGACAAAAGCATTTGTTGGGTAGGAATAAGGATAGAGACCTCATGCCCTTGACACAGGGAGAAGAAAAAGCAGTGTTTTACAAGAAAGCTATTTTAATTGCTTTATTCAGGTCATAAAATGAGCATTTACATTCCACTGAGTTGGACAAAAATATTGTTCATAAGAAGCAGTAGATTTTGAAACTAAATAAGTTCATTCCATTTTAATGCAAAATTTATTCACATTAATCTGTTTTTTTCTGGCAAGTGGTTGTCTTGGAAAATGACATTTTGGCTATATACTAAAGATTATACTTACAAAGTAATATTATCTTATAAGACTTGAATTTATTACTAACATGTTCAGCATCATAATGAGGAATTTACTACCATTGCTACCAATGTCTAATACTGTGTGTGTGTGGAGGGGTTATTTTTGAAAATATAATATAGTTACATTTCTTACTTCCCTCCCCTCCACCCAAAATCTCCCTTGTACCTCACACAGTTCTCCTTCAAACTAATGGTCTTTTACTCATTAATTATTATTACATGCATATAGGTATATCTATTAATTTTGACCTATGGATTAAGATTAATCAAAAGGGCATGTAACTCAAGTTAAGTAGATGATCAGGATTTGCAGAATTTAAGAGTTAGGTTAGTCATTAGAAATCATTGTTTGGCTAACACTGTATTATGTCTTTATGTTTGGAGTATACATGAATATAAAGAGATAACATGATAAAGAACTAAAAATAAAATACCTGTGCACATATTCAATTTGTAATTATTTTATAAATTGATAAAATATTATTTTCAGATTTTATAAAAAATTAAATAACCCTGGAGAGCATCTAATTAATGAAACTAAACTTATTGGATAAGCATTTTATATAGAGAACTAGTTTTTACAAGTGTTTTACAAGTGAACCCAAATATATGACTATAAGTTTACCTGGAAGATGGTAGAAGAAATGTCATCAATGTCTAAACTAGAAAATATACCAAACATTAAACTTAAGATAATTTACGGATTAAATTGTGGTTATCTCCATTTTAAAATTTGTTAAATTAAAAGGAGATCCTTACAATATGTTCACATTTTTCCTTTTCTTTCTTCTTACCAATCCCCCTCCCATGCCCATGCCATTTGGTCCTAATTCAGTGACCTTTTTATTCTTTGTTATTGTTTCACACACACACATAAACAAACAAAGCATAATATAGAAATACAGCCCGTTGAATCCTTTTAGCAATGTTTAAATGTATATATTTTCAGGGATGACTCCTTGATATTGGTAACCAATAAGCAGGTTCATCCTTGTGAAAGATGTATTATTCTACACTCATCATTCTTTAGTTAACTGTAGTTCCTAGTCTGCAGTGAGATTTCCTTCCACACTAGCACATCTATAGGTGTTGTCGAGTCCTTGATGAAGTCCATTAGGCAGCCATATTTTCTGAGGTTCATGGGTGGAACTTCCCTGTCATTTGTGTCATTGTAAGTCACAATCTCACAACAAACTTCTTGGTCCTCTGGTTCATAAAATATTCTACACCCTCTTTCACAAAGTTCTCTGGGCCCTGGGCAGAGGAGTTCTGTTGAAAATGCGTTCCACTGGGGACTACGCATCCTATCATCGCTTGATCTTTGCATTTTGACCAGTCGTGGATTTTTGTAACAGTCTCTGTCTGCTGCAAAGAGAAGTTTCATTGATAAGAGGTGAGTGCTCCAATTAGCTCTGTATATATGGATACGGTTTAGATGCAGTTAGAAATTTTGCTAGTCTAGTAAACTGATGGCAATAGGTTCTCTTCCAAGATCCATGATTGCACTAGTCTTGGGTAGTTGACTAGGTTTCCAAAACAAGGCATGATTTCTCTTCCTCGAGTAGTCCTTATTTCTGTTTAGATAACTGTTTGTTGTCTAACATCTGAGTACCACTAGTGCACCCTTATAAGGGTGTTATGCCATTTTGGTCATTTTTCCTGGTTCATAAGTGTCACAGCTGGATTCTACTATTGGTCGCTTCCCTCCCTCTGCACCTGCCAGTGCTCTAGTGGCTAGTCCTCAGAGATGAAGATTTCAATAGATCCGGTTCCGACATTCTAAGTTGCTTTTCCCTCTTTCCTCCATGATTTAGTGAAAATTATTTTGTTTACTTGAACTATATATAAACTATAGCTTGATTAAGGAAAAAAAACAGTTTCAGAGCAAAAATTAAATCCAGATATCATAGGTTTATATCAGATTATTCTATATCCTAGATGTGCAACCTTGGCTAAACTGCCTAAGTCTGAGCTTAATGTTTTTAAAGTACAATACACAATGTGGCCAATGCAGTACAAAATTTCTGTCTTGTAGGGCTACTGTATGATCCCAAAGACAAGTCAACTGGACAAAGATAAACAGAAACATCAGGATTGACACCATACAGCAAATGAATGTAAGAGATATCTAGACAATGTCTATTTGCTGTTTCTTCTATCCTAACACTAAAGAATACACATTCCATTCAGCAGCACTTGGAAGCTTTTCTTTTGTGTCCCAGGAAGGACATCCTGGGATGCAAAAAAATTTTTTTACAAATTCAAAGGATCAAATTCACTATCTGTATTCCATCTGACCACAATGCAATGAGACTTTCAATTGAGAGAGGAAAAAAAAACTCGAATAAATATGCAAATTCATGGAGATTAAACAACTAATTGTTAAATGATGAATGAGTTAAATAAGAAATCATTATCATTCATAAGTACTCAGAAGTATTACGGACAAATACATGGTGTGACATGCTTGTTTGTAAGTTTGCTGCTCCTAATCCTCTCTATGCGGCCATTACTGAGATAACCGTCATTGTTGTTCCATTCCTAATAGGTAACAGGTTGACTCCTGTCCATATAACCATCAAGAATGTTTTCTCACCATGCTATGGCACATTAACCACTGCAAATGTTGATTACTCAGTAGCTACATCTGTACCCAGAGCCTTTAAATAGTTTATATCCATTACCAGATAATATCTTGGTTTAGGGATAGATCTAATTCTTTGTGACAGTCACTAATGTCTCACTAGGCTTAGGGTTTTGATGTTGTTTTTATTTTCACCCAGAGTTACACAAATATTGCATATGGTTGCTGCTCAATTAAGCTCAAATCTATTAAAGTCCAATGTGACTGACATTGCACATTAGCTCACCATAGTTTTACAAGTATCTGAGCATAGGTGTGCTTGTCAGCTTTATGACATGAAGATGGCAGAGCTAGAAATCCCCGGGAGAGATTTTCTACAATTACTTAAATTCCTTACACTTAAAATCCTTAGGATATCTCAACATTTAACTGTTATGCCTCCTATTGTGCTTTATTTTCACATCTCCATGAATCTTGATTAGTCTAAGTTCATCATTAGTCTTTAACTTATCAACCCAAGAACACAATTAGAGTCAAACAGAATAATGAGTGGTATTAAATGAACACAGATGAACATGCCCAAGAACACATTCAACAACTGCATATGTTCTCTGATTATACACACCCACTAATTCACAGGGATACAGAACTTTTAACACTTTGGTAAAAGTCAAGAACTGGCAAACTGTGTACGCCACAGCCAGATTAAAATACGTCAAAAAGTTTTATGGGTAAAATACCTTCTGTGCCAACGACTCCATTTTGCCACTATGAACAAAGACACTATGAACAAAGAAATGACCTCAGGAAATATGTAAAGGAACCGGGCTGTTTTCTAATGGAGCAGATGCAGAGACTCAGAGCCCAACATTAGGCTGAGCTCACAGAATCCTCCTGAAGAGAGGAGGGAAGGATTGTAGGAGCCAAAGGGGTCAAGGGCATTACAAGAAAGCCCACAGAATCAACTAACCTGGGTTCTTAGGAGCTCACAGAGACTGAGCAGACAACCAGGGAACCTGCATCGGACTGACCTAGAAACTTTGCATATCTGTGACAGTTGCATAGCTTAGTCTTCTTATCGACTCCTAATAGTGGGAACAGGGGCTGATTTGATTCTTTTGCTGGCTTTTGGGACACTACTTCTCATATTGGGTTGCTTGCTCAGCCTTAATACATGGGGAGGTGCTTAGTCTTACTGAAACTTGATATGTCATGTTTTGTTGATATCCAGAGGAGGCCTGCTCTTTTCTGAATGGAAATGGAGGAGTTGTTGTTGGAAGTTTTCCTGTGTCCCAGCCAGCCAGTGGAAGGGACAAATCTCTCCTACTCATGTCCCCCAAGTAAGCACACAGAGGCCTATGTTAATTATAACTGCTTGGCCATTAGCTCAAGCTTATTACTGACTAGCTCTTACACTTAAATTAACGCATAATTATTATCTATGTTTAGCCACGTGGCTTGGTACCTATTCTCAGTTCTGCCTTGTCATCTTGCTTCCTCTGGCTTCCTCCTGACTTTGCCTTCCTCTCCTCTTCCCAGAATTCTCCCTGTCTGCTCACCCTGCCTACACTTCCTACCTGGCTACTGGCCAATCAGTGTTTTATTTATCTACCAATCAGAGCAACACATATTCACAACATACAGAATGACATCTCACAGCAAGAAGTGGATTGAAGGGAAAAGGGGAGGTTGGGGGAAGGTACTGGGAGGAAAAGAGGGAAGAGAAATTGTGGTTGAGATATAAAATAAATAATAAATAAATAAATGGAAAAAATAAAAAACATTTAAAAATATATTTTTCCTCGTTCAGTATGTTCTGATTATAGTTTTCCTTCCTCTACTCCTCCTAGTTCCTGTCAACCTTCCCTCCCATCTGAATCCACCCCCTTTCTGTCTCTCATTAGAAAGAATAGGCTTCTAAGAGATAACAACAAAACAAAACAGAATATAATATAAAACACTAAAACAAAAACCATCACACAGAAATTAGACAAGGCAAAGCAACAAAAGGAAAAGAGCTCCAAGAGAAGGCATAAGACTCAGAGACCCACTCGTTCACACACTCAGGAGTCCCATGAAAGCATTAAATTGAAAGCTGTAATATATACACTGAGGAAATGGTGAAGGCCCTGTGCTTGCTGCTTCAGTCTCTGTGAGATAATTTGAGCTCTTCTCAGTTGATTTAGAGGGTTTTGTTCTATTGGTGTCTTCCATCCCATCTGATTCTGACACTCCTTCCTCGTCCTTTTCCTTGGGGTCCACAGAGCTGTGAGTGGAGGGATTTGATAGAAACATCCCAATTAGAGCTGTGTGTTGCAAGATCTCTCTTACTCCGTAGTGTCTGGCTGTATTTCTCTGTATCTGTTCCCATCTGCTATAGGAGAAAGCTTCTCTGGCTGAATAAGGCACTGGTTTATGAGGACAACAGAAGGTCAGTAGTATCCACTTTACTGTTACTTTTGTTTTCTTTAGACTAGTAGGATTTGGTTTTACCCTAGGTCTCTGGCTATTTTGGCTCTGGTTCCTGGTCACCGAAGCAGTGTCATGCATGGATTTCATCTCATGGAGTGGGCCTTAAGTCAAATCAGACATTGGTTGGTAACTTCCATAAGGTTTCTGCCACCATCTCTAACATATTTTGTAGACAGGACAGATTGTAGATCAAAGTTTTTGTGGCTACAATGGTGTTTACATTTCTCTTTTGGTAGCCTGCAGGGTATCTTTCTGTACTAAAGATATTAGGACATAGGAGTGAAAGTTCTATGTAGGCACCAGCTCAATTTCTCCACATTTAATGAGTTATATGGGTGTTGTCTTCAACAATGGGGCCTTGCTGTCAGCTTTTATAGAACAACCTACTGTCTTGGTACAACTTAGATAGGGGATTCCCATAGTACCGACAGAGGAAATTTTGAATGTGCCACTTACTAGTTGATATCTTTACAAGAAAACAATTTCTGATGGTCTCTATTTCCCAAACTCTGTGTATGAGAAATAGGCTTCAGTACTGTTCAACTCCTAGTGCATGACAACCAAAGCTGAACCTTAACAGTTGATTCCTGTCTACTGCAGGAGGTAGAGACTCCTGGGCTGCTGAACCTTATATTTTTCCTGCTTAGTAAGAATAAAGATTAGTAACATGTATATTAACAGTGACTATTATAAGCTCTAAAAACAGACCAGAGGCATCCCTAAATAATTTTCACATATGGAAAACAACGTGGACCACATCTGAAAGTTTTAATAAGCTCATCATCATGGCTGCCTGTGATTTTTGCATTGTTCATAGTCAGTATTTACCACCACAGTCAATTTTTATGACAAATCCCTTGAAGTTGCTATCCTACTGCTGTCCTTCTCTTCTACAACTCTAATTGACACACACAAAAGGGTAACAGTTGAAAGGCCTTATGCCTCAAACACAGAACTAGTGATTAGAGACTATCTTGTGATGCACTAGTAGTGAGAAAAGACTGTCCTTTGGTATCAGGTGTTATTTAAATGATTGTGTACCATTCAGCAAGACTGAGTCAACGCATAGTAATATTATTGACTGTATAAAAAACCTCCAACTACATATCTAATGTGCAAAGTGGTTTTGCATACACAGCAATACTGCACTTTAAAAGTAATGAGACAAATATGAGATTGAGTACTAGGCCCTAAATGGGATATCTTTCACAAATACCCACCACCATCAATACTATTATCACTAATGTTCAGGGAACATCAAGGAAGATGGTCATAAAGATTGTAAGAGCCAGATGATGGGCATCTCATGGCTACTGTAATCATGAACTTGAAGCAACTGTAGTTACCTGTACAGACCCTACACAAGGTCAAGCCAGCCAAAATCCTGGCATAGATGGAGAGGAGGTATTCCCCATGCCTCCTCCCTTCCTGGAAAGCAATTGGCAATTGATATCTGATTTGAGAAGGAGAATCATTTTTTGTTTTGTTTTGTTTTCTAAATGTGTGACCACTGGTGGACTTGCCATTCTTCAGTGAACAGCTCCACACACATGCACATATATGCAGCAGTAATTGGACATGGTAGGTTATAAAAACAGGAAGACATGAATTTGAAAGGGGGCAGTGTTGGGAGGAATTTGAGGAAAGTTGGAGTAGAAACATGAAAGATGGTTAGGGTCATGTTCATTGTACACATTCATGAAATTCTCAAAGATAAAGAAATATTAATATAAATATTCAAGAGAGTAGTAAAAGAATAGATTCTAAATAGTCTCACCACAAAACATAAAGATATAAAGGGAAGTAAATCAGTTGACTTGATTTATTTATTCTAAAATGAATATATACATTTTTTTTTGGTTTTTCGAGACAGGGTTTCTCTGTGTAGCTTTGCGCCTTTCCTGGAGCTCACTTGATAGCCCAGGCTGGCCTCGAACTCACAGAGATCCGCCTGCCTCTGCCTCCCGAGTGCTGGGATTAAAGGTGTGCGCCACCAATGCCCAGCCGAATATATACATTTTATAGTGCACAAATATATGTATTGATGGATAAAATAAGTGAAAATTTTAAAATAAATGATGATGTCATTTGTTGAGAAAATAGGTAACAATTAAAGGAAAATGCTTACAGCTATGTATTTGGTTTTCTTATAAAAGTTGTAAGCATAATACTGTCTCCAACTACATATCATTTGTTCCCTATTTTTTTCTAAGTATTTTTGTGTGTATGAAAGTTCAGTTACAAAGCTTATCTATTCCAAATGACTTGTTTCCAAATATGATCTGAGAGGGATATTGATTGTCTTGCTATAACAAGACTCTTTGGCTGTTTGAGTCGACTGACCCAAAGCATGAACTTATTAATAACAATATTCTGCTATCAATAGAAGCTATTTACCATCCACAGAGCAGGAGAACAGTATAAGGCAGCTTTTTAAATTTATGTTTCGCTTTGTTTGTTGTACTTGAGCTTTTCAAATACATAAAAATATGTTTGTAAATATGTGAGGGGGATAGCAGAGGTTTGGCAGGAGGGACTGGGAGGAGAGGAAAGATGAATAGGAAACTGATCAGGCTAGAAAAAATAAATTAATTTAATAAAATTTAAAAATAAAAGTAAGTAAATAAATTAATTGGATCAGTAAATATATATACACAAACACATTTAATAAAATAGATATAAGCAATATCTTACCACATTATAGCAGGTACCAGTTCACAATGGAAGAACCAATGAGCCCAAGAAAATCCTGATTTGTAGTCATCAAAAGACAAAGTTTATAGCATTGGAATTCCCATAATTTTGGAAAGTTCTGCTGATGTCTCCTTCAGGTTAAAAATTTGTCTATTTTTTCAATTAATAACAAAAAAATCGATGATAACATTTTCTAGTAAGCTACAAAATTTTGAAACACACAAAAGAGTTCCTATGTGGGAGTTTGGAATACTCATATTCAGAACCAGAAATAAGAAGTGTTTTGCAAGTTTCAGACCCATGGCTCTTTGACAAAGAAAAACTTACTTCATTACAAGCATAAGATCATTGACAAACAGATTTAAAATCTGCCGTGGAAGATTCTAGAATAAAACTTGGAGATCTTCAAATGTACTCAGAGATTGGATCTCTTCTCCATGTCCCTTCTTTAGAGTAATTTAGAACCATGAAAAACTGCTGGTGAGACACTCATCAAAACGACAGCAGCAATTTTAATCCCTCTCTCCAGCAATGCCAGTTAAGCACAGAAACCCATTTTCTCTGCACTATAGTCTCCACAATCATTAAAATGTTGTGAAAGTTTCTATTTGAGACTCCATTGTACAAGAGTTCTGAGTGTAACAGAGATTAGTGCAATTATTTTTCCGTATATCTTTTTGGCAAAGGAGATGAAACTACCTTCAGTTCCATTTCAAATATTTGTCCTCTTGAGTTCTCATGAGGCTTCATCTCTTAGTAAAGACTATCTGGAATAACAAATAAAGAGGGATTTCACTTTTAAGCACCACTGAACCTGTTTATTGTGTAGAGGGTACCTTTATGCCAGTTTACTCTCTATGGGGATTAGAGAGCTGGAAACTTCTTTAATTTGTTAACAATTTTTTGTTGTGTTGTTATTTAGGCTAAAGTATCATTACTTAAAAGTATTTCCAAGTCATGGACTACCTGATAAATGTACATGCCATTGTAGTGCATATTGACCTTCTCATTTATCCTAGTAAAGAAATGAAATATACTATCTGGCAAGAATACTTTAGTAAAGAGCTACCTAATTTGCCACTAGTTTGTGATCTCTGGATGCATGTCCTGCCTCATATACTTTGTATTGATTTTAAACAACGATACATCAACACAAATAAGTCAATCTAGATATTTCAATAAGCTTTTTTTGTTTTTGTTTTTCAAGAGAGGGTTCTTCTGTGTAGCTTTGGATGTCCTCTGTAGACCAGGCTGGCCTCGAACTCAGATATCTACCAGCCTCTGCCTCCCAAGGGCTGGGATTAAAGGTGTGTGCCACCACCACCTGGCTATAATTTTTCTAATAAATCTGTTAATACCAGTCAACATTTCAATTACTAGACAGTTATACATTATATTGGTTACGTTTCTTATTGCTGTAACTACAAGAAGAATCTTTAAGAATAAGAGTTTATTTAGTTAAAAAATAGAGCCCACCAGAGTGGGGGAGGCATGACAGCATAGACACCAGGCAGCTGGTCACATGCTATCTATGTGCAGGGAGCAAAGGACACATAGGAAGTCGCTATAAAGTCTTGACCCTAGTGATCCATTCTCTCCAGCAAGTCTTTATCTCCAGCCTGAGTATTCCACAATATCCTGAAGCAGCACCACCAACTGGGGTCCTGCTGGTCAAATTCCTATGTGCCTCTGACAAACATTTCACATTAAACCATGGCATCAAATAATGGAAAAGGCATTCCTATCAGGATTTAAAGGAATGGGAATGGACACATGATCAAAAAAATCATAGGATTTTATGGAACATAAGCCTGATTTTTTTTAGCAATAGCATGCATTTCTAGTCAACAAACAGAAAACTTTCATACCAGGCAACATGAACATTTACAAGTTTAGAAGAAATGCTGTTGTGCTAAGATAAATTGAGTTCACTTTTGCAACTAAATGACAGGATATAAGAAATTATTCACCAGTAATTCTCTTGAGGCTCAGTCATGCCATGAAGAGCTTCTTCAGATCACTCAAATGCCAGTATTTAGATGATTTATGAATGATAAATTCGGGATTGGGGATAACTGAAGCCTTAACTACTTCACATAATCACTGATCTTGTTAATTTCCCAAGAAAAAGGTTAGATACTCACAAATGTAGTTGATGAAAATAGAAGCATGGAAATTTTAGAAAATACTAGGAAGCTGTTCCATACAGAAATAAATAGAATTAAAATATTATTTATCTCCTAATGTCCAAAAATATTAATTGATTTGTAGCCTGTAAGAACTGTGGTAAGTACCTCGTTTAGTTGAATCATGCCTTAGGTGACCTATATCCTGAATATGTTTATGCTTTCCTTTGGAAACTTTATGTTCTTTCAAATATTAAATAGTAAGAAAATAAATATAATCAATAAGAAAAAATTCACCCAATGCATTAACTTGTCAATTTTGTTATGAATTAAGATAAATAATCATGTTTGATAATCCAGAGATATCATTGACACTACCAGAAAAATGGAAAGAAAAATCATTCATTCACATGAAACACATTGAAACATATGGGACACAGTTCTTCAAAGATAATGTAACATAGAATATAATAAAGGTTTTGCAACCAATTCTGGAAGGAGGTGTAAAGTGATTGCATCAATATTTCTACAGGTGTGTTTCTCAAATAAAAGGATAGACTTGTATATCAATATTTTTCAAGTAAGAGGATAGACACAGAATGGACAAGTTATGACGATCATCTTTTCTTCTAAGTTTTCAATTTATTTGTACTATGTCATCTTTCTTTTTCTCCCTTTTTTATTAAGAAATTTTTTATTCATTTTACACACCAATCAAAGATCCCCCTCTTCCCTCCTCCCAACCTCCCAACCTCCCCCTCCCAACCCACCACCCAACTTCCATCCACAAGAAGGCAAGGCCTCCCATGGTGAGGCACATCCAGTAGAGGCAAGTCTAAGTCCTTCTTCCTGCCTCAAAGCTGCACAAGGTGTCCCATCATAGGTAGTGGACTTCAAAAATCCCGCTCATGCACCAGAGATGGATTCTGATCCTACCGCCAGGGGGCCTCCCAAGCAGATCAAGCTACACAGCTGTCTTGCCATACAGAGGGCCTAATCCAGTCCCATGTAAGTTCCACAGCCTTTGATCCAACTTTTATGAGTTCCCTCTAGTTTGGTTTGGTCATCCCTACATGGTTCCCCATCATGATCCTGATGCACTTGCTCATAGAATCCCTCTTCTCTCTCTTTGACTGGGCTCCTAGAACTCTGTCTGGTGACTGGCTGTCTTTCAATTATACCTTTCAAGGGTATTTTATTAGCTGGCACACATTTTCAATGAACCAGTCTTCCATGGAGTCCTGAAGTAGACACATGGAAGCTATTAAGTCAATGTCCAAAATATCCCTAGCCTAGGAAAAACACAGATTTTTGCTCTTATTTTGATAACTCTGTTTGAACAGTAGCCACCTGCTCTTAAATTATAATAGCAGATATGATGTCTCTGAGGAGGAATGGATCTCTGAATAAAAGGACAGAATATGATGTTTATAAACAAAAGTGGTGAGGTTCTGAGCATTATCCATGGAACTCAATTCACTTAGGTTTTTTGTTTAATTTTTAATGTTGAGAAACTTTTACTTGGCAAAGATATAAAGTAGGTATTATGATACTCAAACCATTTAAAATTTCCAAATTTTCTCTGAAAATTCCATGAAATCTCATACTATGAATTTAAGTAGCAAATAACAATTTAGACAGTAAGTTCCCTCCATAGAGTCTTTACTGATCCTCTGGCTTAACTAAAGTTAATGAACTACAACCCCAATATCTCCTCTTCATTTGTATCTGTATTAATCTTTATCAATGAGTTCCCACATCATGACATTTCAAAGTGGATGTGCACCAAGCTTCATCTCACTATTAGGTCATCAATGTCTTGTCTGGATCTTCCCATGCTTTTTTACATTGATTTTTTCTTTCACAACAAAAGGTGTTGTAGCTTTGGTGGTTGGTGGGTCTAGTTCTCATTTCAATATTTGTTTGAAAATTGCATGCTCTATATACTTTAAGAACACAAAGGTCAGTTCACAATTTCTTTGGCTGTCCTTCAGTGGGCTCATTCTTTCTTTGCCTATATAAAAAGGATGAGTATAGTCTATATTCACATAGGGAAGGTATTGTAGACAGTTTCTAATGATAATATTTAATGCATTCCCATCTAAATTCCTCTGAATATTGACTCAGTGAGTGTTTTTAAATGGTAGAAGTTTTTCCCATTTTGGCTCTCATGGGCTTCTCACTTTGCCTTCATGTTTACTATCCAGTTCTTTCATTTGAGATCTTTAGATGCTAAACACAACTTGATATGTGTGCATTAAATACTATCCCCTGGAATAGTTAATGTTCCTATGATAAAGTATAGCTGAGATACATGCTATATTCATTTTTCCCTATTTATAGAAAGTGATTAAATGCTATATGAGATTTTGAAGATGTAAGCAGAATATGCCTATCATTAAAATATTACATAGAAAAGTTCT
The DNA here is from genome assembly GCA_902168325.1 of Peromyscus nudipes. Taxonomy (NCBI): domain Eukaryota; kingdom Metazoa; phylum Chordata; class Mammalia; order Rodentia; family Cricetidae; genus Peromyscus; species Peromyscus nudipes. The sequence continues at coordinate 14,252 of CABHPH010157724.1, read as the reverse complement.
TTTTAATTGGAAATTTGGCCCTGATTTCATAAACATTAATTATAAAATTCAAAAATGACAACATTGAAACTTTCTGTATCTAAACTATACCTCAATAAACTTGAATACTACAAGTACTATTAAAAAGTTAGTAAGTGTGTTGCATATATTCAACTAAAGAAATAAGCATTTTAACTCTTCTATCTCCTTCTTCACCAGCCTGCCAAGTGCTGTCCTTTCCTGGCAGTGCCACTCAGAGCACCCTTTCTTTCTCAAAAGTATGCCAGTTGCTGTACAGCCGTCCTTCATTCCCTGTCCCATCCACACATTCTTAAGAATGTAGCCTGAGAAATTTGATTGTAGCAATGTTTGTTTATCAATACAATCATTTGCTCTGAGACATATATAGATTGGCATTTTTCTCTTACATTATATAAAATCCTATCACTCTGTGAAGCTTGCCCTCTGCCTCCAATGATTCCTTATGGATTCCTTCTTCACATTTAGCTTTGGACCTTTATTGAGCTACAGGCACATCATATATCAGGTATCTGTGTGTTTGTGAGCAATATTTAATACATATATTTCAGTTCTTTTTAAGTCTAAAACTTATAGATGATTCTGGATTTATCTTACCTTGGTAAGTTCACAGCAAAGAATATGACCATGCTGTTCTCCAACCAACCATCTCAAACCTGGGTGAGATTTCAATATTATTAACATGGTTTAAATCCAAGCATTCTCAGCTTTCCTGCTTTCTATTTCTTCCAATATTAACTACTCGCTCTTAAGTCAAGTTAGTCCATACACAGACATAAATTTACTACATTGCAATGTACTTGATAATGTACCACCTGCTGTTTGTTCTAATCATGTAGAAATATATAAAACGTTTACAAATCCACTATCATTGCTTTCATAGATGTGATGAAGTCTAAAGAGTTAAGATTATCAAAGGCTGGTAAGTGGAAACACTAGATCTTGTGAACGCAGGTTAAGATTTTTCTTTAAATCATTCTGATCCATGAAGCTGTTTAAAGAAACAAGCTTGACCTAGATTTCTGTATATGTATTATATCAAATTATATTAACCCACCTTTGCCTTGTTAAATAAGCAGCTTTGCTATACATTCAGAAGAGAAAATCATCTAACTTTTAAACACTTTATAGGTCAATGTCAAAACTAAGGTTTGAGCAATTACACCATGACTCCACAAATACCAATATATGATACAAAATAACAGCCATACAGAAACCAAGCACAACTTTAATCCTAATAGGTTGAACTTAGCAGAAATATGATGAATCATCTATGAAGATTAATTACAATACCCCCCTTTCAGACAATATCAGGTTCTGCAAAGTCAATTTAAACACTAAGGCAGATTATGTTGACAAGAATACATTTAGAAACAAAGTAATAATGGAAACAAAAATAAAATATTAAATTATCTTCTAACAACATTATATTGTCAAATGTAATGCTGTGAAAAAGCTCAAGATCTGTAATAAAATTATATATCTGACTTAGGAAAAATAAATATGTATTAAATCAGAATAAATTTTATAAGAGCTACTATAAAGTAAAATTATGTTGATAAAGGATTTATTGAAAATATGAATCATGTAAACAGTTAGGTTTTTACAATTACCAAGAACTATAATGATGAAGAAAATTTAAACATGACTCAAGAAATAGGTAATAATACTTAAATTATGTTTTATTCCTATGATAATATTTGATTTAGTATGTTAAAACAATATAATAAACTTTTAAACTTACATATGGCTTTTATTATGAAGTGTGTGTGTGTGTGTGTGTGTATGTGTGCGCGTGCGTGCATGCGTGCATGTACATGTGCACGCATGCTCTTGAACATACACACAAATTCCTATTTAGGAATTTAATGTTCATATTATTGGGTATTGATTAGCAATGTTTTATGTGCCAAAGGCTGATATGTGGGTGGCTGAGTAGGTACACATATGTTATAATTACCTATGATCATATGTATTGACATGCATGGAATTTTCTCACTTCAGGACATGCCACTCACTCTAGCAGAGGCAATATTGCTTTCAGTCACTCACTTCTATAACACTAGTCCTTTCTCTGTTGCTGCAGCAGAATACCTAAGACTAGCTCATTTGCAGATGGGAGAGTCTTATATTGACTTACAATTCGAGGAGGTGCGAAGTCTAAGTGCTTGCCACTGGCGTCTGTGTGGTTTCTGGGCAGAATCTGGGGATGCTCCATGTCAAAACAGAAAGCCAAAGAATGAGTAGGTGTGTGTGGAAGGCTAAACAAGCAGAGCAGCTGTATTTTCAAACAGACTTTTTGTGGCTATGAATTGATAATGAGCTGGGATTCAGGGACGGAAGGCAGGGACTCACATAAGAAGGGCCTTAACCAATCCATAGGAACTCAAGCGGTCTCTCACAGCACTTCCCAAATAACAAACAAATGTCAACAGACTTTTAGAGGAGATAAACCATAACATTACCCTGTTCTTATTGTTTCCTGTGGTGACTGTAGCAGCCTCCATAGGCTTATGATGGTACAGTTTGACAGCCAGGCTTAGCTTCATGACTTGCCTTAACCATGAAATATTAACACATATGATTCAAGTGGAAGTGTCAGATGGAGCTTGCAATACCAGATTTACTTTGTTTACTGTTGTTTTCTGTCTGAGAGATGGACATGTTCAGCTTTGATAACTGAACTCTAGAAATCTCAATGACACAGAAGAAAGCAGATTTATTTCAGATGCCCCTGGGGAGGACAATGGCAATCAGTCAACCAACTTCCTAAGCTATAGATAAGTAATAAGTCCATAATAGATCATCAAGTCCAACTGATGATTATAGAAATTTAAGAATGAATTATTGCTTTAACTACTTAATTTTTCCTTAAATTTTTATTTTTATCTTATGCAAATTGATACTCTGCTTGCATGTATATCTATGCCTCCTGTGTGTGTATATGTGTATGTGTGTGTGCGCGTGTGCGTGTGTGTGTGTGTGTGTGTGTGTGTGTGTGTGTGTGTGTGTGTGTGTAAATGTCCTCTCATGGAGCAAATCAAAGCCAGGTTTTTTTCACACTGGTATATTTCTCTGTTTCAGTCCAGCCTCAGAACATGTCACATAGCAAGATTTTAGGAAAGGAGAAAATCTGGAAACATGGGTGATAATGACATAAACAGGCAGCAGCATCATAGAGAGAACAAAGGAGAAAGTTACATATCCTATGATTGGACTGGTTGGTTTATCCAACCAAGTACACATATAGGCCACACATAACCTCTGAGTTCCATTATCATCCCAACTCTGCACCAAGCCCAGCTCTCCATCACTCTGTGCTTATGTCTAAGACAATGCCATCTATGGCTGCAGACAGATGTAGTCCTCAATGGGGTCTCTGAATGTCAAGACAGCTGCTTCGCTAAGGCCCTTTAGTGTTCAGGAAACTCTCAGCAATGTCCTATCAGAAAATCTGAATCAAATCTAAGTACTAAAAAAAAAAAAAAGCCACATTTGCCTATGTACGGTCTGCAATCAGAACAAATGACACCAGAAAGTTTCTCCTGCTCTAAAAACTAAAAATCCAGGTGACAGGAAGTAGTCAACTCAAAGAACAAATTAAGCAAAGTATTTGAAGAAATTAACAAAATGACATAATTTCAAAAACATTCCAAAGAAATATTTTTAAATTATGTTTTCTAAATTATGTGAGTGAATGTTTCTAAATTATAAGAGCTAGAAGACAAGGACGTCTGCTGGAAGAAAGAATCTTCTCTATATGATAGGGAATCTGCACCCACAAAATTATAACAATACAATCACCTATACCATGCCTTCTGGTACCATAAAAGCTAGATCTCAAGGAGGAGACTTTCAAGTCAGCCGCAGCTTTGGGTTCTTGTGGTCCTGTGTCTGAAGTGAAAAGTGTATTCAACAATAGAGACTTATCCTCCATCTCTGGGTCATAGCCCAGGCAAGTGCAAGAGTCTATAATACTTAGGGATTCTCTTGAACATCCATGACCAACTCTTGAAAGAGAGTCCTCATTCACATTGTAGGGAATTTTGTTATATAGTCTTTTGTTCTTAGAAAGAACATTGTCAGCTGAGAAGGAAAATTTTTATATAAACTGTGTTTTTATATGTACACACAGATCATTATTGTTTTTTGGTAGATATATAATTATACCATTTCTTATAAAGTTTTCAAATATCCTTACTGTGTTGCTTTACCCTCCTCCCTCTTTTTTCTGTATTTTATCCCTCCCCCTACCTAATTAAGCCCCCATATCCAATTTCCCCTTTCAAATCACTTATACGCTGCTAGTCTCCTCTCTATAATTCAACCTCCACAGTGGTGCTTTTTTTACCTGCCTGGTTTCTGCGGTTACTCCAGGTTATATAATTGTAATTATTCTTAAGTTCATATGGAACCATAAAAGACCATAGGTAGTGGAAACAATCCCAAATAACAGGAATAATTCTTGATAGAATACTATTCCAGATATCAAGATATATTATAGAGTCATTGTAATGAAAACAACATGGTACTGGTACAAAAAAAAAAAACAGACATGTAGCCCAATGGTGTAAAAGTGATGACTCAAACATGAATATATCTAACTTCACCCATTCAGTGTTCAAGATGCCAAAAACATAAACAGAGGAAAAGAAAGCATCTTCCACAAATAATGTTGGGGAAACTGAAGATCCACAAGCAGAAGATGGAAATTAGACTTTTATCTATCACCAAAACTAAGTCCAAATCTAAGTCTATCTATCAGAAGATGGAAATTAGACTTTTATCTATCACCAAAACTAAGTCCAAATAGATCAAAGACCTGAAAGTGAAACCTGAAACACAGAGACCGCTAGAAGAAAAGATAAGCATTACCCTACATGATGTAGGTATTGTTGTAGAATGCTGTTTCAAGTTGTGTTACTTTTGTTTTTGCTCTGGAATGTCTGTTTAATGATGCAAAGATGTGTTTGATTAAATAAAATTCACCTGAGGTCAGGAGGCTGAGTCAGCAACTAGCTGACAGGAAGTGGTAGGGAGGAGCCAAGTGAGAAAAGATTTATAAGGAGGGAGGAGGAGAAGAAGGAGGAGGGCTTTTTGGAGAACACCAACAAGGAGAGGAGGCGAGGAGGCAAGCTAATTCAGCCTCTCTGAAGAGCAGAATTCCACCTTAACCTTGGAATCTTGAGTTCTTTAGAGGGTCAGAGGTTTAGTTAAGCTCCCATCCCTTCATTGTGGAGCCTGAGGGAACAGAACTCCTTTGGCTGTGGTTCTTGCAGCATAACCGCTGCTGGTAGCAGCAGAGTTGCAGTTGCTGATTCAGATGCTGTAGCTTAAAAGGCAGAAACAATTTAAAAAAGGACAATAAGGTTTCAGACCTAACCCCTCCCCCTGCATCAAGGCTGAATAAGGCATTGCACCTTGGGGAATGGGCTCTAAAAAACCAGTTTGTGCGCATGCCTTTAATCCCAGCACTCGGGAGGCAGAGCCAGGCGGATCTCTGTGAGTTCGAGGCCAGCCTGGGCTACCAAGTTAGCTCCAGGAAAGGCACAAAGCTACACAGAGAAACCCTGTCTCGAAAAACTGAAAAAAAAAAAAAAACAGTTTGTGTACCTGGGATAAACCCTGGTCCCGTTGCCAGGGGACCCACAAACACATCAAGCCACGCAACTTTCATAGGTCCAGCCTCAACTTGGTATGCCAGCCTGTGTTGACTACCCAAAGGAGGCCTTACCCCCATGAGGAGGGGATGAGAGGGGATGAAGATAGATAGCAGGAGAAGATAGCAATAGAAGATAGGGAGCAGGAGAAGAGGAGGGAGGGGGAACAGGGGTTGGTATGTAAAAGGAAAGAAAACATTTTTAAATAAAAAAATATGAAAAAAAATTTAAAAATGAAAAAGAAAAACAGGTTTCTGAATAAAGAACAATTGCTCAAGAATTCATGCCGATAGTTGACCAGCGGAACTTCACAAAATTAAAAAGACTCCGCATTGCTAAAGAGAAAATCCACACACTGAAGAGGAAGCTCGTCTGAGACCCCTAGCTCCACAGACTTTTAAGTGTTTTCCACAGTTCCTAAAACCAGCATATGTATGTCACTATCCCCTTCAGATATCACATTTTTTATTAGATTAAACTTATTTTATATCTAAGTTATAATGAAAATTGCATACTTACAGTATTTTGTATGTATGCTAAATCATGAAGACCTTCTGTTAAATATAAAGAGGAACTGGATTATTCTAGCTATCATCTGAAGGACTTTATGCTTCTTTTGAAGTTGTTCCTGGCATCTTTTAACTACTCATCTTTTTCCAATGAACCCATTAAATCTTCTCTTTAGATTTGAGGTTGTCTACCTGGATTTTGATATCAGAGCTGTCAGAGTTTCCTTAAATGTTTTCCTTTCTCAGTCATCCAGAATGATTCACAGCAATTCCATTAATTGACAATCTAGCCACAATGTGTCATAAAACATCCCTTCACTAAAAAAAAAAAAAATCTGATTTCCCAGGTGTTCTATGATTTTCACACTCAAAAATCAGAGAAGGTAATCAAATCTAGTTTTATTTGTTTCATACTAGAGTCTGAAGACCAGCTCTCTATTGCTACAGAGGCTCAGCACGATAGTGGTGGTGATGTGTGTGAAAGAAACAAAGGGACCCCACAAGTTCAAAGACATAGGACGTTTCTTCAGTAAAATTATAGAATAGAATTTGCCAAATCTAGGGAAAGATATGCCCACTCAGGTAAAAGAGACACACAGAGCACCAGATCCAATAGACAAGAAAGGAAATGCCCCCATGCCATATTTTAGTTAAAAAATGCTAAGTACACAGAACAAAGAAAGTGTGTGGAAACCTGCAAGAGAAAAGACACCAATCACATCTAAAAGCAGGCCCATGAGAATAATAGCTGACCTCTAACTTTCAAAGCTAGAAGAGCTTGAAGTGATGGGCTTCAAGTTACAAAAGAACATAGACCCCAACCCAGACTGCTTTTACTTGGCAAAACTGCGAATCATAATTGGAGAAGAAAGAAAAGCTTCCAGTTATAAAAATAAGGTATAGAAACTTATGGCAACAAAGTACTAGAAGGAATACTTTGGATTGAATAGAATGATAACTGCGTGCAAAAGATGACAAAGGAAAATAATTTATGTCATTGTGCAAAGTAGGACTAATAAGAAGACACTACAAAATCAACAAAATGATAGCAACTTACTTTTATATACTGGAAAAGGTCATGAATATATAAATTCATATTCTACAGGCTGGCTTCCCCAAATGCTAGGCAACCACTTAAGAATAAGAAACTTGTAGAAGGATAAAACCAGCTCTAAATTATTTGTAGGAAAATGTCACAAGTGGTGAAACATGCTGACAAGGTCCTGAGGCAGAAGCAAATGCCATATAATCAAAGCCGAGAAGAACACCAGCTGGGATACTGGGACATATTTGCATAGTGGAAAGGTGAGATGAGTTTGGAATGTAAATATCGATTTATAAGTCATGGTGAACAGTTTATTCCACATGTCTTAAGGAGAAGAGTGAGGCATCACTAGGTGCGTTTTTTAACGGTAGTTTTGTTCTATGGATAGCAGACTAAGGAAGCAAGAATAGAAGAAAATGGAAAGGCATTTTATAACAATAATAATATTGTTATAAATTAGATGCAAAGATTAGAACCTAACTGGTAAGTGACTTATAATCTTTCTTCAAAAGATAACACGCTGTTCTTTTTAGAAATCCACCACTTCAAAAATAAACAGTGGTCTCTCGATAATGAAAAAGCTAATCTATTCCATCATCGTGGTAGACACTAGCAGGACTCTCAGCGTTCAATTCTCATCAGATTTTACTGTGGCTGACAAAAACAAACGCTTGTTGCTATAATTTTGCATTTATTATCTTTCACATACCACTTCACTACTTACTACAGTACTTACAGAAATGTTAATTCCTAGATGTATTTTTTGGCAACATTCATTTCCCTTTTGTTGTTGTCTCAGTTCTTTTACTTGTTGTTGTCTCTGTTCTTTTATTTAAATGATATCCATTGCTTTTATTTTTCCTATTTGTGAGATGGTAATATATTTACAAAATTTCACCCTTCCCTTTCATGTTTCTGCACCAACCCAAATACCCCTCCTTGCTATCTTAAATTCCCGGCCTCTTTCTGACTAATTGCTATTGCATGGTTATTTGTATATGTATATACATATATATTCCTAAATACAACCTTCTCAGTCTGTATAATGTTACTTATACGTGTGTTTGAGGTGATGCCTTTAAGTATAGGATAACCAGTGGGTGTGCTCTTCCTTGGGGAAGACTATTTCTCTTGCTGTCATCATTCTTTAGCTGTCTACAGATCTCTGTGTAGGATTGAAGCCTCATAGGCTTTCCCCCATCTACTTTAACATATATATCTATTTGTGTTATTCTTTTTCAGTTCATGTTTGGGCAATTATGTCGGTGAGATTTTAAACAGTGGTTCACAACCACTAATGGTGAGACACTTTTATACAATCCCTCATGTTGTAATTTTGCTACTGTTATGAACTGTAATGTAACTATCTGGATATATGACCCCTGTGAACGGATAATTTGACCCTCCAAAGGGGTCGCGACCCACAGGTTGAGAACCACTGTTTTATGCCATTAGGTCATACAATCTCACAGCAAACTTCCTGGTCTTTGGATTCTTACAATCTTTCCACCCCTTCTTCTGCAATATTCCCTGAGCCTTAGGTATAATGTTTAGATTATTGTTAGGGATGGTTCTGGTTTAATAAAACATTGGTGGTATTTATTTATGAGTTTACAAATATGGGTGAGTGTATATGTGTGTACCACATATGTAGAGGGGTCTGAAGGTGTGAGAAATGGTCATCAGATCCTCTGAAACTGGAGAGCTACAGATAGTTGTGAACTGCCATGTGGGTGCTGGGAACTGAACCTGGGCCCTCTTCAAGAACAGCAAGCTATTTAAATGCTGAGCCAACTCTCCAGTCCATGATATTGGTTGTTTACTCCTCTTTTTATAACACCTACTAACTATTGCGTTACAGTTATACATTACTGCCCAGTGTATCGTGCTAGTCACTCTCTGTGTACCATAAAGGACAGCGACAGTTAAAATTTGTAAAGAAATAACTATTCAATGTAAAACTCAAGTTCTTATAGTTGATATTAGAGTCTCATACAAAAAAAGTAAAGCAATGAGATTAAAAGGTAAAGTGGAAAGAGAGATGGGAGGGGAGGTTCACTAGACTAAATTAATTATTCAAATAATATTTTACTAGGTATAAAATATCTAGATTTAAGTCACTTTGGTTCTTTTTTGTTTGTGACAAAATATTATGCATAGAAACCAATGCCATTAAAATTAATCCAGGGCTTACAAAATTATTGCTTTTACAGAGTAGGAAATGGTCATAGTATTAAAACACAGTCCATAAATGGTTCCTCTAATGCAATGAAGCAGATTAAGGTTAAGTGTATACTGTGCCACATATTAAAAAAGAAAAGAACCTCATTTATCCTTCTGTCTTCGCCTTAATGTCCTTATATGTTTACTTCATGTAAGAAAACAGTTAGGAAATCTCAGTCATGTGAACACAGAGTTGAAAGACTGTGCCAATAGTATGCTCTCCCAGAAAACTGCATCAGACCATGAAGTCTAAAAGCAGAATGGTTCTCAAAAATTCTCAATACACATAATTTATATTAACCATATCTTCATATTTTATCAAATTATATAGAGGCCTCATTTAACCACAATATCTGCTCTTTGGACACTGTATTTTGAATTGGGAGATAAAAATTTATGGCAACTCTAAATTTATCCCTGATTGATAGGAGACAAAAATTTATAAATAATATACTATCCCGTCACTGTAGCAAGAAAAACTCATATGGACCTATAGATAAGTGTGCCAAATATATATGAAGATAAATGAAGGAAATATTTCTAAGGATGCCAATATATCTATATGGTAATAACTGCTTTGAAATGCTTTCGGTGCTTTATTTAGTACAACTAATCAGAAAAAAAATTAGATCCAAATATATGTAAATAAAAGAATTAAGGAGCAATGAGAATGGAAACTGTACTCTTGGAACAGGATGAACGACCCAGAAGCCCCAGGTTGCTGAAGGACCAAACTTCACAGAGAAGTTTGGGCTTCAGAGACTAAAATGTCACACGCTATTAAAACTGTAAAGATTGCTCTGTGAAACTGTTTATTCCTGAAAGCGAGTGGGGAAATCTTATGACCGAAAGGAAACAGCACGGAATGAGTTTTCGGGATGTCTTGGGATTTGAGGTTTGCTTTTCACCTTATTTTCTCACAGTAGGAGATGAAAATAGGGAGAGAAAATACCAGCGTTTCGGCTCTGGGATTCAAAGGGGAGGAAAAAGTGGCAAATTTAGTCAGAGAGGTCAAAGTCCTGCCTGAAGAAGTTTGTTTTCATCTTCACTGGAGTTGAGTTGGTTGTTTTGATGTGTGAAATCTTTTCAACCTTCAAAATTGTCAGGAGTGGAGGAAAAGTTTCTAACAAAAAAATGCTTCGTTTTGCACAGATCTTTCAGAAGGCGGAAGCTCTCCAAACACGGCTTCAGTGTCAAGCTACTCTGTGCAGAAATAAAAAAAAGATGGTATGCGTGGTCTAATTTCTTAGAGGCAATTTTCAGTATTTATTTTTATATGATTTGATCCTAAGAATTATAAAAAGGGTCATTAAAGTTATTCGGATATAGTTAGAGGTTATTAATGCTTTCATTCTCTCCTACCCATATGTCTTTGACCACACCTCTCTTAGCCACACATTCTCAAGACTCTCTGAAGGGTCTCCCTTGTATGTGCTTTCTTTACAGGCTACTGCCCCTCAAGGGTTCTGCAGTTTCAAGCAATAAGTGGAAATCAACAAACTGTATGTAGGAATCCAAGGTACACCAGGTTCTCTCACCATTCTTTACATTATATCATAGGGCAATCACCAAGACAGAATATTCCAGTTAAGAGTCAGTTTCAGAGGTGGCAGTAGAGGGAATTTTGAAAATGGAGAAAATTGAAATTTCTGTTTTTATGATTTGAAAAATAGCAGTAACAACCCCAGGCAATCAATTAGTAAAAATGGATTGAGATGAACCAGAACATAGACCATCCTGCTATGCCCGTAAGTCATCATCTAAAGCAAAGGCCATGAACAAAACGAAAAACCACTTCTCCCTAGTGAAAAAAAATGACTTTCTGATAAAAAAAAAAAAGAATTTGAAGGACCTCCACTAAGACACAATATATTTCCAATTCTTTTGTAGACTTGTTGTTGTACTATTTCTTGAGCACCATATGTTTGCTTTGTGAATGGTCACCCTTAAGCTCTGAGTATCAGGGACTTTGCTGTTGTCCTTCTGTCCTTGATGAGCACTTTTCTGCTCAAATTACTCTGAAATGTACACTCCCTCCCTAAAATCTTTCAACTGGGCATTTTCAGTCAAAACTCTAATTTGTGTGATTTCCATTTATAAAAAAATACTACATAGATATTTTAAGACATATTTTTCTAAATCATGACTTTTCTCCAGCTTTTCTCATTATAACTGACAGCATAATTTAGCCAGTTTCAAAAAATTATCATAAAAGAGATGGATAATTCTTTTCTTGTACATTTTTAGTGATGACTAATCATATGGCATCATGAAGAGTTTGCACTTAATTGTGACTCTGAAATGACATGAAGGGCATTAAGTGATGTGCTTATTTGTGGTTTTAATGTAAGAGTATCGAAAAAAGGGGAGTTGCTGGAGCTGGACTAATTTTGATATCTTTCTGTTCATTTAAAATTAGTAGTATGTTTTAAAGAAGGACACTTCAATTTTTTGTGTTAACTTTGAGAATATTGACTAGGTTCATCTTGTTCATGTCTTGTGTAGACAAGACACAGCTGCTATACCAAATGAAAGAACTGCCAGACAAAGAACTCAAAAGAACGATTATAAGTATGTTCAAATAATTCTAAAACAACATGAATAGACTTCAAGGAACAAAAACAAATAGACATATGAAATAAGAAAATAATTTAAGGTTATAAAAGTAGAGATAAAATTTCTGCAGTAAAACAAATTGATACATTGTTGTGAATGTAAACCTCAATAAGCCAAATAAAAATATCAGCAGAAATTCTCAACAACAGAACAGACCATGGAATAAGCAAAGGATAGGTGATGGAAGATAGAGTGGAGAAATTGAATCACTCAGTAAGGATCACGATAAACATAAAAAGAAACATTAAGAGAATGCAGGAAAGCTCTGGAATGGCATGTACAGACTCGACCTACTGATTATGACCATAAAGGAAGGAGAAGAACACCATAATGAAAACATAGAGGATATTTTAAACCAAATCATAGGAGAAAATTTTCCAAACTTAAGAAAATAGATGCCTGTCCAGTTAAAAGAGAATTAAAGAACTCCAAATAGACAGGAGCGGAAAAGAAACTCTTAGAGGCATAGAGTTAAAACATTAAAGACACAGAAAAATGAAAGTATTAAATACCAGAAGGGTCAGATTACTTGTAAAGACAGGCTGATCAAACTAACAAATGAATATTCAACAGAAAATTGAATAATGGGGAGGGGGCCTGAAAAGATGTATTCCAAGTTATGAAAGACAATAATTTTCGATGTGGAACATAAAACCAGTAAAATCATACATAAAAAGTGAAGGAAAAACAACCACTTTCCATGACAAAAACAGATGAATAGAATTTATAACCAGTGAGCCAGCAATACAGAGGATCCTGGAGGAACATACAGAACTGAAAGGAAGGATGAATGCATACAAGAGGTCACAGGGAAAATACACAATCTTAGAACAGTTCATCCAAAGAGGTCTAAGAAAATACCAAAAAGTAAAGAAAACAATAGAGAGGAATTAACACACATTGTTGAATAATTCTGAATATTAGTGGACTCATTTTCCAAATAACGTGACATAGACTAGCAGATTGTATACAATTGAATTTTTAATAATTTGCCTAAACTTGAAAAAAAAGTCCTCACTAGATTTTAATATTTATTGTATTCAGGAAACTTATTTCCACTCCATCTCTCCAAGATGAGTAATGTGCCTAAAGACAGACCTATTTTATGTATCACATTTCAGATTCCTATTAAATACATTTGAATAAAATTACATCTAAAAATATGAATGTTATGTGGTTATTATTCAGCACACATTGTCTTGACTTAACTTTTTCAGACTCCAGATACATATAATGGATTAATTAAACTGGTAATTCATGATGTTTCTATATATACACATTTTTACTAGTATGGCAAAATAATATAAAAGGTATAGGGACAAGAAGTTACCAGTGTATTAATAAAGTTTTTATTTTATTTTATGTGCCTGGGTGTTTAGCCTGCATGTATGACTATCTACTATTTGTGTATCTGGTGCCTGAAGAGACCAGGAAAAGGTATCAGATCCCCTGAAACTGGACTTACAGACAGATATGAGCTTCCTTGTAGGCTCTGGGAATCAAACCCAGATCTTCTGAAAGAGTAGCTAGTGCTCTAAACTTTCAAGCTATCTCTCCAGACCAGTGTGTTAATCATTTCAAAAATGATTATTTTAGTAATCTATAGCTAATGGAGTATATACTGGAATGATAATGTGTCACTAAAAAAATTCTCCAGGACAAGAGCTGAGTCACTGAAGATATTATATTTCAAACAGAACTGAAAAGAGCACAACCTTAAAATATTTTTGTGTTGTGATGATAATTTCTTTGTGTCCCCCAATAAAATGTATCTGAGGATCAGAGGATAAAGGTCAGCCACTATTAGTAAAAACAGAAGTCATGCAATGTTAGCACACGCCCTTAATCCATCTGGATCTCTGTGTGTCCAAGGCCATACTAGGGAACAGAGCCAAGTGTGGTGACACATACCTGTAATCCCAGTACCAACCATAGAGATCTGGAGGTCTGTACAAACAGACAGTGACAAGGAGGTGAGGTAGCTGGGCTAAGAGCCAATGAGAGAGCAGAACACCAGGGCAATAAAGGCACAGGTAGACAGGAAGCAGCTCACTTTGGAAGCTGCGGTGTGGTGAGGTAAGGTTAGCAGGTGGCTGTTCCGATTCCTCTGATCTCTGTCAGATTTTCACCCCTATTTCTGGCTGTATGTTTTTTTTATTTAATAAGACCACTTAGAAATTC
>CABHPH010157723.1:25444-42607 GCA_902168325.1 Peromyscus nudipes | reverse complement strand
GAAGCACCATTTTTAGAGAGGAGGAAGCAGAAGCATGGAAAGATAAACTGTCTAAAAATCCCACAGCTAAAAAACAGCGGAGCAAGACCTTGGACTTGGACCCAGAGATTTGCTCCCAATTACCACGCGTCAGTGTCTGTCGGAGTTTATGTCTCAACTGTGTGGAGAATTGTATCAAATTGTCCTATCCCGTGAAAGCAAGTCTCTAACTAACGGGTCAGTTTGGAGCTCTGTGATTCAGGACAGGGGCAGGAGGATGGGAAGACGGGACACAATTCCGGCTTTTAGTAATTCCTCAAATGTCAGCCAGTTGAGTATTAAATACCCAGAAAATGCCACTCTTGATCATCCCACCACCACTGTGGTTCAGGGGCAAACTCTCACCTGATTTTATAGATGAGGCCCACATTGTTGGTTCGCACCCGGAATACGTCAACGTTGGCTTTCTCGAAAGCGGATTCACTCCTGCAGTGAACATGTGCAGTTAGTCCCACTCATAATGTGTTGCATGGGACCAGGAGCAGAACCAAAGGCTGGTATGCTCTTCTCCCTCCTTACCCCACTCATGGGAAGAGCTGCATGCAGCTAGCTACCATCCTGAGCTTTCTCTCTGATATAGTCTGAGAGGCGGATGGGAAGGGCAGGCAGGCACCATGCTCAGGCTCACATCCAGGCGTGCCTTTGATTATTGCTATGAGTCACTAACACAAGCACAGTGGGTGAGTCCAGCGCTATTGTGTGCACATGCAAACCACTAGCTGGTAGAAGAACCAGGGTCTGTTCAGGGTAGAGGAGAAGGAGGGGGTGATGGATGCCTGGAGCTTCTTGTCTGCAGGGACCCTTTCGGCTCACCCTCGCCTGCCCCTTTCTGTGTGAAGAATTGCAATGGCAGCCCCAAAGTAGATGCAGACCTTGGGTAGCAACCTGTGGCCCTGCCATTCCAAAGAGAATGGGGAAACCTTTGTCCCATCCCTAGTCCAGCAACCGCGGAGGTGGGAGCAGTTAGGGTAACCATGACAGCCATCTGGTAAACTGCAGTCGGAGGAAATACGCCTGAAGTGTGAGGCAGTGTAGCACCCAGACCAGTCCCAGCTTCTTCACGTCCTAAACTCAAGTCACTTGCACATGGGAGGCTCAAGGCACCTTGCCCCAGGATCTTCTGGAGTGGACACCTAAGTCTCATGCTAGCGTCTGTTTCATTTTCCACGTGGGCTAAGAATCCAGTCATGAGAGCCCAGACCTCCGAGTAGCTTTGCCTGCCTCATAGCTGGGCCTTGTGGTTTGAGAGACTGTGCTTCCAGCCAGGGCTCATGGGACCAGCACATGGCCAGAAAAAGAGAAAAGCACAGAAGACATTTGCTTATGCTATGCTTTACACATCAAATGTGTTCTCAAACAGTCCACATAAGTCTCACATCCCATACATACCCAGTCACCATTGGAAACCTTTAAAAGGTTGGAGCTGGGGGTGTAGCTCAGTGATAGAACACTTTCCTGGCATGCATGAGGCCCTGGGTTTGATTCCCAGCACTGTATAATAAAGAAGGTAGGGTCCAGTGGAGGGAAGTCGGGTCACTGAGGACAAGCCTTTGAAGGGGATGTTGGGACCCCATGGAGACTCGTCTTTCTCTCCTTACTTCCTGGTTGCTCTGAGCTGAACAGCTTCCTCCACAACTGGTGCTGACTTGCCATGTCCCCAAAAGCAATGCAGCCAACGGATCATGGACCAAAACCTCCAAAACTTCAGAGCAAAATAGCCCTTTTCTCTTTTTAGTTGACTTATTTTAGGTATTTGTTACAGCCACAGAAAGTTAAATAACCTGAGCTTATTATTACTACTGGCCATCTGTTTTCTTCAAAATAAAGGGGTGAAGGGCTTTCTCCCCAAGGCCATAGGCTGAAGGTCAGGCACAGAGGACCTTCCAGGTTCTTCAGGGCCCAGAAGCTGGGATTCTGCAAATGGACCCACTCTGGGGAACAATCTTTCCTTAAGAGGCAGGGGCACAATAGGGCAGGGTCCAATCTCATAAGAAAGAGCAGAGCCCGTGAAGATATACACTAAGACAGCCTTGTCAAGGAAAAGAGAGCCCGAGGAGAAACCTGGGGACAGAGAATGGGGAGAGGCGTGATGAAAGTGGCTAGGTTAGCCATAGAGACTCCCAGGCTGCTGGCCCATGTCTGAGCTCGGGTGGGTGTTGTCCAGGCAGGAAGGGCGGGGCCAAGCAATGCCATTTTAAGTGCGCAGACAAAATGCTTCCTCCAAAGAACGAGCTAGTCTTCTTCCTGGGGAAATAGAGTTTCTGGATCCAGTGTTGAAAATGGAATCAAACCAAACCAGTGCTATGAAGGTCTGCTGATGTAGGGGGTTGCATCTGTGGAGAACAACAGGACACCCCAACCCCTGGTTCTGTCACAGCAGCTGTGAAATAACTTGGAAAATACACGGACATCAATTCTTCACATTAAGATTTTGTGAATGAGAAACAAAAAAAGTGAATAAATGGTATTTTCTCTTTCAATACATGACACAAAATAACAGATTTTTAGAATAAATCGACAAAAATTTCTGCATTAAGTAAACACCCTAAGGAATAGACCCTGGGAAGCTGTATGACTGAATGCTTTGTAGCTATTAAGAATCCTATTATAAAAAGAACACGAAGTTTATAATACGAGCTTAAAAACATGCTAAGATGGAATCTGTGAGCAGAACAATCAATACAAATGGAACACCATCGTCATCTCAAAACAATGAGTGGGAGAATTTATACAAATATACAATGGCATGTCTAGAGGCTAAGACTATAACGGCTTATTTGTTCTTGTCTATATGAATTTCCACATTTTCTGAAAGGAACACATACTGCTTTTGTGATTCCCCATGCTTCAGGACCCCTCACCCCCATCCTGACACCCCACCCAGCCCACAGGCTGCCAAGGACACAGTCTCTGAAGGTCTGAGAATGGTAAGTGTCATCTAAAGGTGCAAGGAACTAGGGAAACAGACTACAGGAAGCAGAGGACAAGGAGAGAAATGTTGGGGTCCAGCCCCTCTATCATCTTTTCCCAGAGTTCCAGAAGAGATGCTACCAGTGGTGGATTAATTAATCTGAGGGGTTCTTGAGTGAATCTAAGTACACGAAACTCTTTAGTCCATTCACTTTATTCTTCTAAGTCATTTCTCTCTCTCTGCAGCGTCTTTTCTGCTCTCGTACTTAGCACCTTTCTTGCCTGATTTCTCTCTACTATTTTCTGCTGTAATCTCTAAGTTCTGTCTTAATTCTCTCATCTTGTTCTTCCCCATCTAGCTCTTCTCCATCTTCCATCTCATTCCCCTAGTCCTCTCTTTTAATCTTCCCTTTTTTCTCTCCCCAGTCCAGTTTAAAATACACATACAATCCACAGCTCTCTGGCTCTGCCGCTTTCTGGTTGGGTGGAGCAAGTCTGCTCGGTAGCTAGGCAACCTGCATCACAGCCAGATGTACCTGGTAAGTAAAAGCCCTTTAATTCTGGGTTAATGGTTAAAAGGAGATCTAGAACTAAGATAGCACTTGGAAGGAAGAAGGCTAAGCTTAATTAGCACATCTGCCAGGCCTGGGCAGTTGTCTCATTGTAGATTTTTATCTTTCCTCAGGAACAGTCTGGATGCTGCAGTCTGTTCTTAGAAAGTCTGCGAAGTATCTCAGATAAGATACTTTATCCGGAGAAGGTCCTGTCCAGATGTTGCTAATGACAATAATTATGGAAAGGCCTGAAATTAGGGGTCTGGCTGTGTGACTGCTTTTAGCACAGCTGGGAGATGTATATGCAAATACTTTAATTGTATAGGGGAAATTGTGCCCAGTGAATGATCAAACACACTGTTTTAGGGATGGAAAAGCTACAATAGCACATGAGAAATTCATAGCAGGAAACAGCTAATATTCAAAAGCCAGTATCACCAAGACTCCTTAAGACTTGGCTTTGTCCTCTGGAAAGGCCCTTGGCTTCTTCCAGGTATAGCTTTGTCAGTCAGCTGAGTTCCTACTTCATATTTCTGTGGCCCACTGCAGATGAGTATGAAGGAAGCAGCTTGGTTTCTGAGGTGCCTCTGAGGAGGATTCTGGAAGGGCAGTTCTAAGAGCTTCCTTCAGCAAAGGGGGGCCATAAATGCATGTCATGCTCTGTTGTGCTTATTGAAAAATCAGCCCATGCTGCTTTGCAGCCACTGTAGTGGGGAGCAGAGAAGCAGGGGAAAGATCTACCTGACCAGCAGGGCCAGGGACACTCTAGGCCATCTAAAGGCCATGCTGTTGGGGGCTGAGATGGTTCCTGGCCAGATGTGATGCTAACTTCACCCATAGAGACCAACCTGTTCTTGGCATCTCCATCCTCGGAGAAGAAAGGGCTACAGACAAACTTGACTGACTGTCCACTCTCGGGGAAAGATTGGGACTATCCCAAACAAATCCCCAGCCCCTCCCGCTCTGGGATTGAGTCTGAAATGTCCATTTCATGTCTAGAAAGCCAGAATACAAATGCTGTAGAAAACTGACCAAGCCTAGGTTAGAAACCCCAAAGGAAACAGAAATGCAAGCTCTTTGCCTTTCCCAGGGGGAGGCAGGGACCCACCATGGCTCCTGCACCTTCCTCAAATAAAGTACACTTCCCATATCACCGCTCAGCAGGGACTTCCCCCAGAGAGAGCCTCAGAAGGCTGCACCTGGCATTTTAGACACCAGCTAGGCAGAGCTTCCAAACTAAAATGCCAGGCACTTTCTCACACACTGAGGTGTGACTTCTCAGCAGGAAAAACAACATCCATAAAATACATGAAATCTCATCCTTTTGCCATATCTTAAACGAGTAGCCTCCCGGGCATCAGGGGGAAAACAGGAAACCCAGAGGATGGAGACTTCCTCTGGAAATCATTTTGTAGGGACCTCACTGGGGTGGAGATTGGGTGAGGGTTCTCATGTGGGAACTAAGTGAACATCATCGTCTTTGCTGCCTAGGAGTCAGGTAGCAAAGATTTTCTTGAAATAAGAATTGTGTTATATTGGGTGAGGGGTGAATCCTGCTAAACCATGTGGGATTCTGTTTTCTCAGACACAGGAAAGGGCACAGGAATGAGCTCAAATCAGGATGAGACAGAAAAATGGAGGACAGGAGACAAGAGATGAGAGATGTGACCAGAGGCCATGGAAAGGGTTGCCAAGAAAGTGCCAAGAAAGATCAAGGTTGAATTTTAATACAGGGAGAGCTACAACTGACTGGTTTGCATTGGGCAGTGTGAAAGCTTTCTGGGGCCCAGAGCCATCAGAGAAGTCTTACATACAAAAGTGTGTGTGTGTACACATGTGCATATGTGTGTCAAAGTGTGTGTGCATGTGTGTGTGTGTGCATGTGTGCATGTGTACAAGGATTCATGCTGCAGGTAACTCAGTGGGTTAGGCTTAGAGCTGGTTTGAGTGTGGAGAAGAGGAACTGGCAGACAGTGAAGTGTGGGGAGACAGAGGAGGAGGCAGCATATCTTGCATTACATGGGGACCCAGAGGTGACCTCACCTGCCACCCATGTGTGATGCATTCCAAACCCTCAGAAAGTCACATTTCCCCTCCCGAACTCAGTTCAGCTTGAGTTGCAGGGAGGTCATGGGTAGAACTTTACACAATTTTCTCTGTAGTCTTCTCCCTCTGTTTCTCACTGTGGCCAAATTCTGGCCTCTTGCTTCCCCTCCATCACGCTCACTAGCAAGATGACATCAGCTGCCACTTTGAACTCAGCATCCACAAATTGGCTTTCAGGCAAGACCTTCCCGTCTGGTCTCCAGTCTTTCCCATATGCCTCAACACAGCAACACGGCTCCCACTGGCCGTTCCAGCAGTGTCCACCCGTGGGAACTCCACTGTTCATACCCTTGCAAACTGTTCCTCCAGGTCTGACCTATCTTTTTATTCCTTTCTTATCTGAGTTCATTTCAGCACTGAGAGCCTACGTAATGCCCTTCCCTGTGAAGTGTCGCTCTGGCCACATGATATTTCAGATATCTGCTGAGTTCTGCCTATTCGTTATGACCCGGGACAAGTACAGAGGCTTGGGAAACCCATTTTCACTGCAGAGCCACCACTTCCCTGCACAGCCCTCTCTAGTGTCAGCAGCACCCCTGCTGGTATCCCCACCCGTGCCCACCTTCATGCTGTTGTTGAGCTGCCGTGACTAGCGGATCAAGCTCCCATCCACTCACATGTTTTTGCTTTCCAATCTCAAGCGTGACACGGATCTAAGCAGAGATTCTCTCCAGGAGCCTCCCCAGCAGACTTCAGTGGTCTCTGGGATTGCTGACTCCTGTCCCTAGGCTGGTCTGCAGAAGCTGGCTCCCATGCCCTCCTGGGTCTGTCAACCCACCCATACCTTTCCTACCTGTGCCATTGAGGGGGAAAGCTGAAAGCCAGGCTCCCTGGTGGTGGGCACTCGATCACAACCCTTCTCAGTGTGTTACATCAGTAATCTGGGCCTCCCTGAAAGAAAGTTTGGTAAACTGACAAGCGGGGGGGGGGGGGGGAGCAAAGGATTCTGGGTACATAAAAGAAGGGAAAACTGTGAGAGCCCATTACAAAAAGATAAAAGGTTAGTTTTACTTGACAGGCAGGTTGGAGACTGCAAAAACCAGCTGGCCACCTTCCCAGGGCTAGTAGCATCTCCTTCCTCTGGGAGGAGGCATGGCAAAAAGGATGAATATTTCATGTATTCCTTTTACCGTGCCCACATCATAGGAGGGAAAGGCTTCCATGAGAGTCACGTGCAATATGAGTAGTACAAGGAGGCAGGTACCCTGTTCTGCAGAAATGGACAAAATAGCATGTTATTCCCATCTCAACATTGCTACATGGGTGCCAGGGCTCTTATTCAGTACTTACACATAGTAAGACTAGTCTCCTGCAAAGCACAGTATCTCCAGTCTCTTAGCATGGCCACTTCACCTCTCTAGACTTTCCCCCTCCCCCACAAGAGGTACCAGGCCATAAACTCTAGAGACTACAACCTGTGGTACCAGTGGCTCTAGAAGAGAGTCTTTTGCATACTCCAGGGCCACAAAGTCATGGAGTCAATTAAAATATCTATACCACAAATGTGAATGAAGGACAAGATTTCCCACAAAAACACTCAAGGACTGTGAGCTTCTCTCCCGGCCTGTTTTCCTATGAATGGAGTAAAACAGATCAGCAGATTTAAATGGCTGTGGAACTTTTCCTCAGTTAGAATCCTGCTCAGAAACCCAGTGGGTCACATAATGAGAAGTGGGGCTGCTCTGAAAGAAGAGGGCATAGTGGACCCAGACCCGGCTACTTAAATCTGCCCAGACAACACAGGCTGAGTGAAAGCCATTGAGCAAGACTACTCCTAAGACCCCTAGCCAACTCTGAAATCCTGTCATTCTGCAGTACGCTCTTGGGTCTCCTGTGCTCGCTTGCTTGTGCTTGTGTGCAGCGAGGGAGCAGACCAAAGAGTAGACAGCAGTCTCTGCCCTCAAGGCATATAGAAAAGTGAAGGGCTCGGGTGTATGCAGAGCACACACACATGCACATGACATGTGACTGAGAGTACATGGATCCCAGGAAGGTTTAGTGTGATGCGGGCCATCATGAGACCTCGGCATAGAGCATCTCAAGATCATGGCTCCCTCACAAATGCTCTTCGTGACATTCATTATCTCAACTGCCCAAGGATAGTAGAAGGAAATCAAGGCCTTGGAGACCCTGAGATTTTGGCAAAGTTACATGGAGCAGGGCAGCAAAGCTAGTCCTAGACCCAGGTTTCTTGGTACTGATGGCTTATTCTCCAATATCAAGGGATATTCCTATGTATCCCTTGGGAGATCTAAACTAAACATTACTGTTTACAAATTCTAGAATGAGACAAAGGAGAATTAGAAGGAAAGCACTGGGCAATCCTCAAGATGATACTCAGATTGTTGACAGAGAACTCTTGTCATTCAACATGGCTGTGGTCCAACTGTTCCATCTCTACAGAGAAGAAGGCCACCATTAGGTTCTAGAACTAGGCCAAACAAACTAATGTCCCAGGACCCCAACAAGCCAACGTGGTACTCACTTGCTGGTGAGATGGAGCTTGGGAGAGAGTCCATTCTCTCCAAAAATTGTAATGAACACATTGGCATCTGTCCCCGCACCACGGACATCCCCTGTGGCTGTGACCACCTCGTACACTGGAGGAGGAAAGAAAAAGATTGCAGGCTCAGAAGGGGACCCAGAATCCCATTCTCACAGCCCTGAACCTAGGTCAAATCCACACTAACTCCTACTGCAAGATCAAAAACTCACTGTCAATGCCAGACACTGCTTTTGCAGAGGACTCTGAAAGCTTGGGGACAAGGCCGGCTTCATTCTGCACAGGTAAGCCACCTAAGGGCTGAGTATGCAATTTGCCCCAAGTGGGTATGTCTTTGGCAGGAACACTGGGTTCTCTCTCATGGTCCTTTTGAAGCTTGCATGGCTGCTGCTAACACCATTCCGGGTCAGGGTGTCAGTACCTGCATCCTTGCTGAGGGAGACTCTCTCGAGATTCTTAGAAATGGCAGTGTGGTGGTTTGAATGAAAATGGCCTCCATAGACTCAAAGGGAGTGGCATTATTTGAAAGGATTAGGACTTGTGGCCTTGTTGGAGTCGGTGTGGCCTTGCTGGAGGAAGTGTGTCACTGGGGGTGGGTTTTAAGGTTTCAGAAGCTCAACTCAGGTCCAGTGTCTCTCTCTCTCTTCCTGATGCATGACAATCTAGACATAGAATTCTCAGCTCCTTCTCTAGCACCATGTCATGCTTCCTGACATGATAGTGGACTAAACCTCTGAACTGTAAGCTAGCTCCAATTAAATGTTTCCTTTTACAAGAGTTACTGTGGTCATGGTGTCTCTTCACAGCAATAGAGACTCTAACTAAGATCTGCTATAACCAGGGGGGCTGAGCAGGATGAGCAGAGGCATTCAATGGCCAGGAGTCTAAGCAAAACTGTAGGAATGTGTCTTGGATCCATTTTTGGAATCAACTCCCAGAATCTAGCACAGATCCAGCTCGGGCAGTGTTGTTGCAGCCAATCACCCCCAAAGCCACGTCACCTCTGCTAAGAAGTGGGAACATCCACACACCAACCTATCCAGCTGCTATTCCTATCTCCAAATGAAATGTGTGTCCCCGTCCTGTTTTATGAAGAGACTCACTTCTGAATCAGTCGTGGGCTGGAAACGCTGATTCAGGGAACCGACCACACATGTGTGCAGCGAGGGAGGCTGACCAAAAGGAAATGACTGTGTTAGAAAGGAGGAATTTGCAATGTGACGAGCTGGTCAAATGTGGGAAGGGTATTTGAAATCTTCAGGGCGTGTGCCAGCTGTCCACCACATTGTGGAAATGTTCAAACACCAATGCTTGGAGCTGTGTCATAACCAACAATGACTAAGGACTTACTGAGTGCCCAGGCCTGAGCTAGGGGCTTCATGCACATTACCACACTTGATTTTTGCTGCGAACCTATTCTCATTCCTACTTCTGGCCTTTTAGAACAGGTCCCCCATTGCAGAATATATTTAAGCTCTCTTCAGGAGGTCTTGTGATCGGGTTGCCACTTGGAGGTTAAACATTCATTATTCAAAACTATCAATTGGCAGCCCATTCTACCAGAAGATTTTGTCCCATGTACAAAGTAGCAAAATTGAAGGGTGGAGGGTGGAGAGTAAGAATCCTTCTGAGCACCTGTAGTATTCTGGGCCTGTGGAAGGTGCATTCCAATTATTATTCATCCTACTGCAAACCCATAAGCCTCTGTGTGCTGGGGCAAAGTGCCACAGAGATCTAGGGGTAACCACTTAGAACCAGGATGGCTCTGTACAAGTACCTATCTGCCTATAACACTGGACAGTAATATCTGCTTTGAAAAACTATTCTGGGAATTGAAGGTGTCGAGGCCCTGGTACATAGAAGATAATAAATAGCCTTTCTCTTGTGAAGCTATTGTTCACGCAGAAAAAGCCCATTTCATCCAAGCGCTCCAACACCTGTTCCTTTGGCAGACAGTGTATTAGCTCAGGCACCACGAACACAGTGTGCAGTTAATTCTGAAGCCCTTCAGGAGCATCTCTGATTCTAATGTGGTCCTTCCTTGCCTGTGAAGAATGGGATCTGCAGTGTCTGGGGGGTATTAGGAACACTGGATATCCCTGGTTCTGACAAAGCTTGGCAGAGGAGCCATGCATGGGGAAAGAAAGTAGCCGATGCGTGTCTCTAATGAGACTCGTGACAGACTTGAGTCATCACAGCCTGCACTCCAGAGGAGCCTGTTGAGCAGCACCCCCAAGTCCTGCCTGCATCATCAGTGTGAACATAGGGCATCTCTGCGTCAAGTAGACACCGGAGAATGGCCAGCCTGAAGGAAATGCCAGGGCCACATCATTTGAAATTTGTGGAAAGAGGCCCAGAGGGGCTTAACTCAGAGAAGAGGAAAATCTGGGCTCCAGGACAGGGGTGGGAGAGTTGACTCACTAGCTCACCCAGGAGGACACGGCTACTCCCCAAGTCAGACACTCGCCATATAGAAGTTGCTCATCTGAACTTAATTACAGCAAAGGCCATCAAGAAAAGGACAGAGTGAGTCACGGATGAAGATACGGCATTTTGGAAGGCATCCAACAAAGGACTCACACCCAGAAAGTATGAATAATTCCCGTCAATAAATAAGAAAGAGGCTGCATACTTTTCATACACAATTTCTTTAAAAGATAGACAGTCACTTATCATAAGATGGAAAACTTCCAGTTTTAGGTTTTTGACCCAAGAGAGACAAAAACAGATGCACACAAAGCGGTGAACACAATGTTCATAATAACCTATTCTTAGTAGACCCTAATGAGGAACTACCTAACTGTCCGTCAACAGGTGAATGGGTAAACAGGCCATGGTATTTCCACACCCTAGGCTACCACCCAGCAATGAAAAGCAGTGAACTACTGACACACAGTCACGGAACACCTCTTCTTTACAACGCTGTTTAAGTGAAGCCATCAATAGCAAATATGACCTACTGTACAGGAGGCAGAAGAACGGTGCTTGGAATTGGGACCAGGAAGCTGGCTGGGAGCAACCCAGGGAAACATAGTCTCGCTAATGTAAATATTCTTTACATTGACTTGTCATATATACTTGTCGAACAGGACATTTAAAATATATGTACTTCATAGTAAATTTCAGTAATGCTGAAAAGTGCGAAAGCATCTGAATGGGTCACCAAAGATACTCAAATGGCCACCAAATACAGGAGATACACAAACAAACATGTCCAGCACCATCATTCATCAGGGAAATGAAAATCCCAGGAAGATGCCACCGTATGCCTGCCAGAACGGCTGGAATAAAGAGGACTGGCAATACCAAGCGTGGGCAGAATGCGAAACTACTGTCCCTCTCTTACGAAATGGTGCACAAGAGGCTATAGGCATTGATAGGTGAACACATGTTCACCCTGTAACCTAGAACTTCATCTTCCAATTACAAATCCAGGAGAAGTGTGTGTGTGTGTGTGTGTGTGTGTGTGTGTGTGTGTGTGTGTCCCAGACCTGTGCAG
The DNA here is from genome assembly GCA_902168325.1 of Peromyscus nudipes. Lineage (NCBI taxonomy): Eukaryota > Metazoa > Chordata > Mammalia > Rodentia > Cricetidae > Peromyscus > Peromyscus nudipes. Next base: position 30,996 of record CABHPH010157723.1, on the reverse strand, counting down.
CTTTGTTCACAATAGAACAAAAATAAAGGCAGAAGGAACTCAAATGTTCAGCAACAGGAGAACGGTCGAATCACCAGCGATGTAGTTATAAAATGCAATCATATTCGTGAATAAAAAGAACAAAATATGGCTCATGTCACAGCATGCACAAACCTCTCAGGCAAGGTGTTAAGTGAGAAAGAAGACAGGCCCCAGAATACACACACACAGCAAAGTATGTAGCTCCCCCCTGTAATCCCAGTACTGGGCAACTGAGGCATGAGGACTGCTGAGAGCTGAGGGCTAGCCTAGGCTACATAGTAAGTAAACAGTAAGATGAACTGAGCTACATAGTGAGACCCTGGCTCCCAAAAAAGCACATACTATGTGACTTCTTTTATATGAAGTTAAAGAACAGGAAAAAAAAAGCGGTTTGTAGAGATAGATTCAGGAGACTTGTTAGGTCCGGCAGAGGTACGAAGGAGCTCTGCGGGGGCTGTAAATGCCCCCATCCTGGTCTAAATCAGCGGTTCCATGTGCATATCCACAGGTAAGTTCTCTTCTAGGTACTTCTGCGTCCTATATTGTGTGCATACCGGTCCTCCGTCTAATTTGTTTTTTAATTCAAAAAGATCAGTACAGCTAGCTGAGATTGCGAGGCAGTTCCAACACCACAATCCTATTCTGTTCCACAGGAGCTCTGACAATTAGCAAGGCGCCTAATCTCCTGCACCATGGGGCCCTGCACTCCCCAACCCCCAGACTCACAGGGCGTGGAGAGAACTGGTAAGCAGTGGGCCCTGTCCTGCAAAGCTCTCCCTGCAGAGGATGGAACAGCTCCCACCACCTTACCCTTGGCCTTGTAGTACTCATGCTCCAGCTCATCTTCGTCATCCTCTGAATTGTAGTTCAGCAGCTCCTCCTCGTACAGGCCCAGAAAGTCAATGTCTTTCTTCCTCCGCTTTTTCTTCTGGGGCATCATTTTGCCACCTGCTTCTTCTGGGACCCGGTAAGCTCAGGAATCCAACTCCATCCCTTCCCTAGACCCGTGCCTTTCACTCAGAGAACTGCAGAGCCCCCAACCCCTCCTAGGGCTCCAGGTCGGGATGCGTCACACTGGCCTTGTTCCCTAGGTCTCCGGGGTCCCCATCCCAAAGCTTTGTCCCACTTTTCTCCTCTCTGATCCCTCAGCCCAACACAGAGGTTTTTTTCTTTTTCTTTACTTTTTCCCCTTTCTGTCCCCAGCTCTCTCACTCTGCACCTGCCCCGGGCCTTCTCCTGGAGCCCTATCACTTATTGATGAAAATGAGAAGGTTGTCCTCTTTCCTCCCACACACGCCCCTTTGAGAGACTCAAGTGACATAATGTCCTGGCATCCACACCTCTCACCTGGCCTCACAATGGGGAGGGTGGCACTCAGGACCCCTCCAGGCTACTCCGAGGGCAAGTAGGGGCCTACTTCTAAGGAGACACCTGAGCTTTGTAGCCCATGAGAGCACTGGACAATGCCCTTGACCAGGGTTGGTCCTGGGGAGGGCAGAGCTGGGGGAATCCACCAAGTTCCTGGGCACAGAGGATCAGTTTCTCTCCATTATGTATGAGTGCTGATCATCTTACCCAGAGGGCAGCTTCTTGTTAGATTGCTCTCTGTTTCCATCTCCTAGAAGAATGCTCTCTTCTGGAAATAACCCTCTTCCAGGCATATCCTGCTGCCCCTCAAAGCATGCGGCTAGCCCACAAAGCAGTTTACTGATTTATGAGTTACCGCCACAGTCAGCCTGGAGCCTAGGACCTTGAGTAAGTCCACCTATCCTCAGGTGGCCCCAGAAGGGCACAGATAAGCCAAGATGCACTTGCACTGGCCTCGTCAAGTGTCCTCAGGGTACTCTGCTAAGTGTCCTCAGGGTACTCTGCTAAGTATCCTCAGGGTACTCTGCTGTTCTCTGTATTTTGAGAGAACCAGCCCCTGACCCTGCTTGGCCCTCTTCTCTCCCACCCTCAGCACTGGGGAATTCTGAGTCAGGGCAGAACAAGGGTCAGAGGTCCTTTCCAACCCTTAGTCAGCAGGCAGAGCTTCCTATGGCCACTAGACTGAGCCCCCCCCCCCCCCGTGCTCATTTTATTATGTTTTTAAAAGAGATTCCTTATAACCCAGGCTTGTAAGGTTTCTACATAGATTTTAAGATGCTAGAAAAATTCCAATTCACTTGAAACTCTGGCTCCTCTGCCCTTGCAGGTGACTGTAAGAACAGAACTAACTCCATCTGTGCTACCTCCTGGCTGTGCAGCCTGGAACACAGGCCTTTCCCCATCCATAAAGGGGGAGTAACGACCCACTATTGAGTATTTGGCTGTTGGAGAAAAACTCTTCATCAATCAGAAGTTTCTAGAGACTATTAAAGGTTAATTGGTGTCTCAACTCCTGCATCAGACTAGATGTCTGTTTCTCTCTCATATTTGTATGTTGAATATTGACATAAGAAAAAAAATCCCTGTATCTGGGAGAGGCTTGGAGGTGGGGCCCATGCAGGGAGACCAGGTCAGGGAGGTGGGATGCTTATGGATCAGTGCTTTGCAAAAGGGATGCCAGGAGCTGGGAAGATGCGTAAGTCAGCAAAGTGACCATTGTGCATGCATGAGGGCTTGAGTTCTGTCTCCCTGGATCCACATAAAAAGTCAGGCATCGAGGCATGTATCTGTAACCCCAGGGTAGGGAAGGTAGAGAGACAGGTTCCTGGGCCTTGCAGACTAGACAGTCTAGTCAAACCAATGAGCTCAAAGTTCAGTGGTAGACTCTGTTTCAAAAAGTAAGATGGATATTTTTAAAATATTGAATGTCCCCTGAGTCTATTTAGTGTGGCCTGCATGTGCATGGGTAAGGGACTGTCTACTGGAGCATGCATGGCTTCTAAGGGCCTGCATCCCAGAAGTGACTCTCTTTATCTCCGCACCATCAGTTCTCCATGCCCACAGAAACCCAGCACAGACTGTGAGTTTATGGTTGAGCTTCTGTTTCTGGTCTGGGGTGGGAGGGATCCATTACTTGTGGACAGCTCCCTCCCAATCCCAGCTGTGAGGTCTTTGAGGGTGGAAGAGCCCATGTCATGTTCACTGGAGCATGCTTAGGACCTGTGCTGTACCTGGTATAAATTGGGTTCATGGAACAGAGAAATGCATGTAAGATGAAGATTGCAAGCAAGTCAATAACACAAGCAGGTTCAAGGCTCAGAACCCAGGAGAACAGCAGTATGGGCTGGGCAGAACTCACCTTAATGTTCTAGAATGGATGTCATTCTTAGCACATTTTAGAGGGTAAGGAAGAGAGGGTCATTCATAAATAGATGGAAGGAAGGGACATTGGAACAAGAGCCAGTATTGGAACCTCCCCCCATGCTTGGAGAAGCTTCTTTCCCACTCTGTCCTTTTAAGGTACCCAGATCCCTACCAAGGGAAGACATCTCTGACCCCAAACATCTTCACCAGGGAAAGTGCAACCCTATTTCCTCCCTTACTCTGCAGAGGGATCACCAGAATCAGTGGAAAAGCTAGATGACGAAGAGTGGTTTAATAGTAGGTGACATACGCCCTCTGCTGGTGTCACTTGGTTTGACCTCTGGAGCCTTGAAGATTGGAAATAACCAAAACTCATTTTGTAGTGACCGAGAAGCCGCACATGCACGCACTCACGCATGCATGCATGCACGCACGTGTGCATACACACACACTCACACACACACACATAAATCATTTTGCTTGAGGATCTAGTCAGGGACAATAACAAACCTTGTTTTTAATGAAATACCATTCAAATGAAATGTTTATTGGCATGTTTTTCATGACAGAAATTAAAGTATTTCTAGAGAATCCCATAGCATTAGAATACGAGAATTAAAAAAAATCATGAGCTGAATAAAAACCAAACACTGGCCTGGACAGAAAGCAGAGTGGAACCTGCCGTACTGGGGCCAGGGAACGTAAAGTGTCCCTGACACTTGGTAAGAAGCACAGCTCTCCTATACTGTGGCTCAACAAACACATTCTACACAACCAGAAACTCCACCCCGGACACCTACCCAAAGACAAAACTGCACTCCATTTTCTGGGGACTCTGCGTGTATGCACTCACAGCAGCCGTGGCTGCCGGCACGTGGGTCCCCACCCCCCCCCGCTGTGATGCTGTGGAGAGTTGATGGCTTCTAGGGGAAGGAAAGCCGGTTTCCTTTAGGGGTGTGGCCACCTGAAAGTTGACCACATTCCAGTGGATGGTTCCATGTCATCCAGTAGTATAAGGGCAGTACAAATGGATTCAGTAGGTTATAAGACAGAAGGGTGGAGGAAGTTGGGAGTTGGAAGTGGGAGGGGGAATATGATCAAAATACATTGTATGCATGGATGAAATTCCTTAAAAGTCAATAAAATACATTTTAATGAGAACTAGTGTCTACTCATGATCTGTCTGATTGCATTCAGAGGCGCTCCACCCACAACAGCACTAGGAACATCTCAATGTCCATCAGTTGGCCAGTGGGCAAGCAAACTGAGATACATCAGTCCAAAGAATTACTGCTGGGAACTGAAGGAGAGTAAGTAGGGCTGGGAAATGACAAGGGAGTAGATTGGACTTGGTGTGTGACTCCGTAGCAGGATGCTGCATAGACCTGGTTTTGACCCTACCTCAGAGAGAATAAGAGGAGAAAGGGAAGTAGGCATGCATGTTACACAGATGAATCTCAAAGGAATTATGTTAAGTGAGGAATGCAGGAGAAGGCTCTTGCTGTAAGGTTGCATTTATGTAATACTGTCAGAAAGATAAAACTATAGGTGCAGAAAACAGGCCAGTGGTGGCCAGAGGCTGGCATTGGGGGTGGGGAGCAGGGGGCAGGGATGGACCATCAGAAAGCCTGAGGAGGCACTGCACAACTCGCAGACAGAACGTAGACTCCATTCATGTCTCTCTCATGTGTCCTGTTTTGTCATGTCTCTCTCATGTGTCCTTTCCCCATGCCAGTCTAGCTAGATCTAGTCTATTATACAGGCCCGACCATTGGCTGGATCCTCACCCAAAGCTTTTAAGAACCCCACACACTGTTGACAGAAGAGAGCACTTGGGGCATGCTTTGCAGACCCACCTCTCATCTCAGGCAGAGCCAAAGTCTAGACATGCAGAAGCAAGAGGAGGCCTTGGTGCCCAGTGTACCCTCCTATCTAGATTTAGCATGAGCCCCCTCCCCACCACCACCATCACCAATATTGCAGTTCCTTCCAGCTTCATTTGAGAGTCTCTAGTGCCTAGCAGAGAAAGAATCCGGCTCTCAAGAAATGATAAAGGAACTGGGCGGTGGTGGTGCACACCTTTAATCCCAGCACTCGGGAGGCAGAGCCAGGCAGATCTCTGTGAGTTTGAGGCCAGCCTGGTCTACAGAGTGAGATCCAGGACAGGCACCAAAACTACATGGAGAAACCCTGTATTGAAGAAAGAAAGGAAGAAAGAAAGAGAGAGAGAGAGAGAGAGAGAGAGAGAGAGAGAGAAAGAAAGAAAGAAAGAAAGAAAGAAAGAAAGAAAGAAAGAAAGA
>CABHPH010157723.1:0-25434 GCA_902168325.1 Peromyscus nudipes | reverse complement strand
AGAAAGAAAGAAAATAGAGTGAGCAGACCACAGTGTGGAGTAGGAGCAGATGAACATGCATAAATATGATGAACATAAGCCTTACAGTTGTCTCCCACCTGTGGGCCCCGACTTACCGTGTGCTCCTAATTTCTCACTCAAGGTACCAGCCAGTCTTCTACCTTAGAATGCATGCCCTCTTATCCTGGGGGGAGAGCGCTAAGTGCAGTGATACAGGGTGGTGGCCTTCCTGTCCCCAGGAAATGTGAGCTCCCACACCCACTTTGGGCCAACCTCTCACTGTCTGAGGTAGAGTGAGTTCGGGCAGTTGAGGACAGATTCAGTGTAAATGGTAAGTAAGTGGGTCTTGGATTCTTTATTGGATCTGTCTGAGAAGATCTAAAGCTTCCACTTCTCTTGTCGAGTTCCTGTGCTAAGTACAGGATTTTACTTTGAATCTCTGCCAGGTCAAGTCGCTCCCCAGCTTACATACCCTAAGGATGTCTCACATCCTTAAAATTAAAATTTGACTTCTCCCAAATGCCCGCAGGCTCTCTCTTCACTCTCCACCCCACAAGCACAGTGGCTCCCGTGTGCCCCATTTACACCTTACTCCTCTTTCTGAGTGGCTCTCCATCCTGATGGGAAGCCCACACAGTCACCCATTGTCAAAGGCAAACACCTTAGCCTCACTTCCTTTCCCTTGTTTCTCTGGTCCCAACTGCACCCCCTGGTGGCCACCCACCTCCTCACCCTCCTGACAGAACAGCATTTCCAGAAAATGACAGGCACACAGCATTCACTCTCCTCTTGTTCCATTTCCTAGCAAACAAATGCCAGTTCCACGGCTCTGTTTATGGCTTCCAATGCCTGGTGCTGTCTACTGCTCGAGCCCTGCCTCAGTCCTCTGCACCCATCCTACATGACGACACTCAGAACTCTCAAACCCCTATCCCATACACCTGCCGGTGCCCTGCCCTTCTCAGACAGATCCAATCAAGAATCTAAGACCCCGTTACCGTTCACACCTGTGAAACTGTCGGCAACGGCCCCAAACCTCTTGCTTGTTCCTACTTCTGTGATTGTACACAGCTTACTACTTTGAAATCACTACTGGACCCACTCATTGAGCAAGTAAGACTCGGGGAAATGATGCAGGTAGTTCGATCCCTGGTGGATCTGAGGGATGAATGAAGTCTGAGGCAGACTTGTGACTAAGCAGCTCACTATCAGTTTTGAAGTTCTGCACGTACGACAGATGACAATGTTTCCTGTCAGTAACAGCCCATTACATTTCATCACAGGAGCCCACAATACACAGGAGACTCAGACTATTTGCTCATCTTCCTTTGTCCTTAGAGAGATGGCAGCTTTCTTCCTTCCTGATCTCCCTATCGTGGGGGCTGCAGGTTCTGACACACACTAGCCTGCCCCCTCCTGCAGGTTCAGACACACACTAGCCTGCCCCCTCCTGCAGGTTCTGACACACACTAGCCTGCCCCCTCCTGCAGGTTCAGACACACACTAGCCTGCCCCCTCCTGCAGGTTTGGACACACACTAGCCTGTCCCCTCCTGCAGGTTCAGACACACACTAGCCTGCCCCTCCTGCAGGTTCAGACACACACTAGCCAGTCCCCTCCTGCAGGTTCAGACACACACTAGCCTGTCCCCTCCCGCAAAGCTGAGCCATTTCACTGTAGGCAGAAGTTTTCCTGTGTCCCACAGCCGCTTGGCCCCAAGTAAACACACAGAGGCTTATATTAATTACAAACTGTTTGGTCTATGGCTCAGGCTTCTTGCTAGCTATCTCTTTCATTTCAAATTGACCCATTTCTATTAATCTATGTTTTGCCATGTGGCCATGGTGTTACCAGTCTGTTGACATGTTGTTCCTTGGGTGGTGGGCTGGTGTCTCCTCCAACCCCTCCTTCCTTCTGTCTGTATCTCTCTTGGATTCTCTACCTGGCTCTATTCTGCCTTGCCATAGGCCATAGCAGCTTCCTTATTAACCAATGGTAGCAACACATATTCACAGAGTACAGAAAGACCATCCCACAGCAAAGGACTTGCCCATGTGCCCCACAGATGATTACGTTGGCTCTTCCCATGACACTGTGGCTTTCTTCCAAGCAGACTCCCTAGATATGGACATGTCACCCCTTGGGATAGCAGCTCTAAACTCTGCCCTGCGGTGTACCCAACTTCCATTCCCAAGCCTTCTTTGCCCTGAGAGAAGACTCTCTTCCAAAATTCCACTTTAAATGACTTGTGGATGATCTGTGTGCTATATGTCCCAGAAACCAAACCTCAGAATCATGGCCCTCCATCATCCCAATGCTGTGACCTGGGCCCCCTTGGTGTCCTGAGCAAGAATCAGGTCCCGGTACTCTGGGAATCCATAGCTGTTCTGACTGGTCCTGAAAGAGCTACTGTCACCAAGCTTGGAATTAAGAGGCAGCATAGAGACCACTGCCACCCTCCCAGTACTTGGAGGCAGAAATGGGTAGGTCTGTGAGTTCAAGTGAGGCCAGTGTGGTCTTCATAGCAAGTTCCAGGCTAGCTAGCCAAGGCTAGATAGTGAGACTTCACCTCAAAAAAAAAAAATAAGTCCACATGCTCTGCCATCCCTATTATGTGTTTGCCTCAAGATAAGGGCCCAAGAGCAGTTTCACTGATGTTTTGCCCATCCATCTGGAAATGTTGTACATGGTCCAGTGCCTCCTTTGGGAAGTAGCATCCTCTGCAGTCTGATGCCAGGTCTAGACTCTCCAACTTGCTTTCTTGCCACACAGATCTCTCACTCCTCCAGCAAGTAATACCACCCTTGGGAAGGACCAGGGACTTAGGCATCTGTGCCTCCCCTCAGAAACCACTGCTGTCACTGAAGTTGCCCTCCCTGGTCACACATCACACCCTTGTGGACTTGTCTCCTTTCTCCACTTATCCCTTGCAGTGTCTCATCCGGTCCCTGTGTGTTATTGCTCCACTGGTCATCACCGCATCCCCAGGCCTACCTGGCCGCCAGCAGGAACCTCCTGCATGGCCACGGCCACGTCACAGCAATCCTGCACCCCACACTGCAACCAGGGTGAGCTTTTTCAGAGGCGACCTGATGATGTCCTCTTCCTCTGTCAAGGACCAACTGACTCTGAGTCAATGCTGTGAACCTGGTGCACCTCTTCACCTCAGACTCGTCCTCTGTCCAGCTCCTCGGTTTTATCTCCAGCCAGCTGTGGTCTTTCACTTTCCTGACAGGAGCCACACAACCCTCCCCCAGGGTCCTAAACTTTCTCCCTAGCCAGGTGCAGAATTGCAGTCTTCTACTTGAGCCAACCGTGAGAGCTCTCCATGGTACTGCTTGCAGGGGCCTCAGGGCTCAGGGCTCCTCTGTAACACCCTCTTGCATTCCAAAAGCATTAAGGAGTCTGGCCCAGAGCTCAGAAAAATATTTGTTGAATGAACGACATAACAAACAGCATGCATTTCATAAATGATATTAAACAAATAAATAAAATACGACCACCTCTGTCCACCCCTAGAGCATTCACATATTCATTTATTCAAAGGTTTTATAGAAATCCTGTATTACCATTTGAACACTTGTTCTTCTTCAGCTGGAGGGCTATTTTGGTAGTCCGTGGAATCTTTAGGAAGTGAGGTCTAGCTGTCAGAAGTATGTCACTGGAAGTGGACCTGATATTCAGCACCTGGTTCCACCACAGGAGCCTATTGCCATGGCCCGGGCTACTCCTCAATACATAATGCTGATAATTCACTCTCTGCCAGAATGGGCTGAAAGCCTCTGAACCTGTGAGCTAACATGATTCTCCCCCTTTTAAAAATGTTTCTGTTGGCTGTTGTGGTAACTAACACACCCTCTTCTTATAGAAGAGCAAACATACTTGCCTTCCTCCAGTATATTAAAAGACATTGCCTAGGTCTCAAGGAGGACCTTGTTGGGAGGCAGATTGATCCAAGGCTTTCTCAGAGGCCCTGGTGAGAGTACAAAGGGAGTGTTCATTCTGTGTGCTTGCCCAGGAGTGGACTGGAAAAGGTCTAGCCTGGAGGGTGGGGCAAGGGCCTTGAAGGAGTTAAGATTCAGTTTCTGGGAACCCAGCTTTCCTCACTGAAGGGCTGTGGTTATCAATCCCAAGGCAGCTGTGTCTGAGGTTCCCCATGTTCTCTTTGCCAACATTGTCTGATTTAGCTCTCTGCTTACCATGGCCTGTTCTACCCTTGCAACAGTAAATAAGATGTTGTACTTCTTAATAAGCTTGCTTGGCATAAGACATCAGCTTATGCAAGACTTCCTGGCCCCAGTTACCTGTCCTCTTTATTTCTCATCCCCAGTCTCACCTTTGACACCTCGCCATTGGGGACCCACATTCCTGTGAGTTTGGGTCAGACCCTCAGAGAGCATCCTTACGATCTATAATGCTTGGAGTGTTTAACGTTTTACAAGCGTCATAGTGAAACACTAAAATGTCTGTTGCCAAAAGCTGTCACCAAGTTCGTCTGAGAGAGAAAATGGTCTTCCTATTTGGAAGGTGGAAGCTGGCAAGTGGTCTGTGACTCATGCTTAGCAGAAGACCAGGCTTAAACAGCTGCACAGAGGAAATGGTAGCAATGTGTTCTACTGTTGATCGTGAGCTGGGGAGATGAAGAGCTAGAGAAGGGGCAGCGTGAAGGGATGGGTGAGAAAGGTAAGGAGTGCCCATGTGACCCATGGAAGGTCAGCCAATGGCCGGACAGTCTGCATTGTCACAGGAGACTGCCCATGAGGAAGTGACTTTCACCCCTCCCCCGTTATCTCTTACCCAGGAGCCCCTGATATGATGTGACCACCAGACACCATGGAAAGGACTGTGTTCAACACCTATAAAACAGAAAGAGCCCCACAGCAGGAGTCTGAAGACAGAGGAACATGAAAAATATGAGCCCTTGGGAACTTTCACAGGGAAAGCATCCATTCCCAGAGCCAATCTGAGGGATGGAGGCCATCCTACCCACATCTCACCAGGCAAGCAGACCCTGGCTTGCATGAATCCCAGACACATCTTTGTGTAGTTCTATTAGAGATGCACTCAAGAAATTGGTGTTGAAAGAAGTTTTGTTTTCATTATTTTATGAAGGTAGCCAGTGTTCCCAGAGCTCTGACTCTGATACAGCCTCCAACCTTGACGGTGTGACTTGTCTTAAAGAATGGCAGAGCTGTAAGTTTGGTCCCACAGCAGGGACTTGAGGTTGCCCTTGATAAAACACCACCTCTCCACTTGGACCTGCAGATGCCCAGTGTGTAACTGAAAGCAGGGTGAGGGCTTGGTGTCTCTGCCTTCCCTTTATGTCTATCTCCTTTGGATCAGATTCCTGCTCAGCTCTAGGTAGCCATGTTCACCACTTAAGGAGTATCTACCGACAGCCATAGCAACAGGTTAGCCCTGTATCTGACCTAGCTCATCCCCCTTTAGGACTGAAGGCATCAATACAAGTATGATAAGGAAGTTACTGCCAGCTTTTAAAACATCTTGTTCCAGATCCCTGGAACGGCACCTGAAAGTTCCCATTAATTGCTCTAAACCCGTGGTCTCCTTGGATTTCAGGGACAGTGACCTTGCTCAGAAACCAGCAGGAGCATGCGATGGCTAGCTTTGGGGAGGCTGGCGGGAGCTGCCACTGGGACCCACAGCCTCCTCTGCATGGCCACAGCTTGAGGGCTGGCAGTGCTGGACCCATGTCCATTCCCTCTACAGTCCTGTTTCATTCAGGCCTGTGGCCTTCATGACTGTCCTTGTGGTCAGCTGCTTTCTCTCTTTCCACTGAGTACAGCCACTCAGGCAGTGGTTCTAGTGTACCGGACTTGCTCTTCAGACTGGAATGAACACCAAAGCAGCTTCTACACAGATACTGGGCAAGGGTAAAGGTTAGGCCATGGATCAGACACCAGATCATCATCAGGATTTCCCCCAGCAAGTAGAAGAACACCATAGGAGAAAAAAAAAAGCCACTGGCCACCTCCTCCTGCTCTAGCGCCTCCTACCTTGGGAAAGTGTAGGTATCCAACAGGAATCTTCCATCACCAGTGACCTGGGATTTGTCCTAGGTTCTTCCCAGGGTATAGCCAGGGTCAATGAGAAAATAGATGGCAGATATATGTAGAGAGTGAAAAGGTTCAGTTGCAGAGAAGAGCAGTCATATGCTTAAGTCCAGAAAATAACCCAGTGTCTGGGGTGTGGCTTAGTGGGAGAATGTTTACCTAGCATGCATGAGGTCCTGGGTTCAGAGTGTTGCACAAGAAAGAGAAGGTGGGTAAAGAGAAATCAATGAAGGCCAAGAGTCACCAAGCTGGGTTCCAGGTGATGCACTGTTGGCTGAATGACAAGAAAGCCATGAGCAGAGCAGATGTATCAGCAAGGGGATGTGCTGGCCCCACTCACAGGCATGGGGCAATGTCTCCTTGAGGCTGAATACGAAAGGAACCTGTTCTCTCTCTCTCTCTCTCTCTCTCTCTCTCTCTCTCTCTCTCTCTCTCTCTCTCTCTCCCTGAAAAGGGGTGGGGGGAGTAGCAAGAGAGAATTATCAATTCAGAGGAAAAATCTAAACAAGGGAGTTCACTTATCTCCGAAAATGAAGACTTCACTTACAGGAATTTCAAGAAACCTGGGGAACAATGTCCTAAGCACCAAGATTTCTACTTAGATCTTTTCATATTGTGTCTCTGGGGATGGAAAAAAAAACCTGAAGTACAATGCCACTTTGCCTTATTAAAGACAGTCAACTAGCATTGCTTGGAGGTTTTCCTGTCTCCTTAGCTGTATGTCTGGGATGGAGGGACCTGAAGCTATCTTGCCCTTGGACTTATTACAACACACCTAATTGCCCCTTCACCAGGAGGCTTCATGTTACCTGATGACTTCTGAGCCTTGTAGATTTGGTCTTTGCTGGCAGACTGTTAGCTGCCACTTCTTGCTTTACCCAGAACCTGCTACCAGCCTTAATCTATTAGAAACCAGACCCATGCTCACTAGAGCCGAATGAAAGATTAAAGCAGAGGTCATGCATGGCTTGCCTTCTGCAAAATGGGCTTTGAGATGTGGTTTACAGCATTTATTTCTGTGGCTCAAAACTCATTCTCCATCCATCACCCCAGTCCTTGACTACTAGGGGCCAAGGGACCATTCTGGGAAGCAGTCAGGGCAAGTGAGGTGAGTGTCAATGAAATAGCAACCATTCTCTCCCTTAGTGAGCTTTCAGGATCTCCAGGGCTTTGTGAACTTTGTGGCTAAGTGTGGATTTCTATGTTACCATGGGAACACCATCAGAGAGAGCAACAGGGTCCCGTCTGATCAGAATGAGCAGTTGAGGCAAATCTGAGTTCTACCAAACTGGTTCCAACTCAGGCCTTTTCCAAATGCAGAGAAAAAAAGATGAGTATAAGAAAGGGGATGCTGTAGCCTTCATTGCTGAGGCATGACTTCTGGGTACCATCTTCCATGTTTGTTCCAGGCAACTGGGGTAAGTGGGCAGAAGCATGGGCTTGAATCAGAAGGCCAGGCCCTCACCCAGGTGGACTTGCTATGCAGCCCAGACTAGACTCAAACTCCTGGTCACCTGCCTCTGATTCCTGAGTGCTGCAATTACACACCCCCAGGATTATAAGCACCCAGGCATGGATGTTCTCAACGCTACTCTGCAGCTTTGTGTCAGTGCCAGGGGCACAAAGATGAGCTTGGTTCCAAGCTTTCCCCTGGAGAAAACACAAACCATCCACTGGTGGTCTGGGGACACTTAGCTGAGTGCTCTGAGGCTATCCTAATGGACGTCAGTGCTAGTTGCCCCAGAAGCACAGAGGGGAGAGTGTGTGTCCTACTCCACAGAGGGGATAGGGCAGGACTCAAAACCTGACATCATTTACAGAAGTGACCAGATAAGAACCAGCAGCAATGGGCCTCACCAAAGGTATTCTGAGATGCCAGTTCTCAGAATACACAAGGATCCCTTAGAAGAGTCTGAGTTATGGCAGTGGCAGAGGCAAATACAGGAAGAGAATGAACTCAAGGGATATTTATGCTGGAACTGGGAACCAATAAAAAGAATGTGAAGAAGGAAAGTGTCTGGGCAGAGAGAACCCAGGTTCTCTGTCTGTGCTGGTACTGTGCCAAGGATTGCACAACACCATGTCACTTAATCCTGGAAACACCAATGACCTGAAGTTCTTGTCTCTTTTAGATGATAAATCAGAGCCTCTAGGGGCTTCAGGGACTCCCCAAGATCACAAATCTACTGAACGGTGGAAGAGACTCTGAGTCCAGACACTTCTACCTACGTCAGGAGAGAACAGACAGGCTGAGAAGTCTGAGATGCCATGCAGAGGCAGATGCTCAGAAGGCCCCAATGGACATGCTTCTGATGCTCCTGGGGAGCGCTAGCCTGTAGGTGAGGACGGAAAGGATTGGTGTCTCTCAGGAGATGCGGTTTCAACAGGAGTGCTGCTATTAAGAAAGCCCTGAGGAAGAGTCACAGAAGATGAGTGACAGACAACCTGCAGAGAGACATTGAGAGGCCGGGGCATATCAGGAGGAAACAGAGCAGGAAAGAACATGAGGACTGGAGCCAACCTCATCAAATATTACATGGCTGTCAGGCAGGACGAGACCGAAGGTAGAGCGCCTTCTTTGGCAATGGCTATCTATGCTGCTAACCTTCAGGATTCAATTTGACCTGTCTGCCCTTCCCTCCTTCCCCTCCTGCTCCTCTCCCTGATGACTGGGAACCTGGTCTTGAGAGCTCTCCACACATCCAGCTCCTGTGAGCGTTTGAGAAGGGCTTCTTTCTGCATCAGTGCACCCACGTGATGGTAAGTACCAGAAGGGCATCTTCAACCACCACGTGTCCGCTGGAACAAGGAGCATGCAGTAATATGTGGCTGAAGTCAATCGGATGCTCTGCAGCCTCTGCTTACTTCCCAGACGCAGCGCTATCTAGGCTTGTTCCAAGCTTCTCTGAGTCTGGGCAGAGATACGGTAGCAGCAGTATCAGAAGGTTCCAGAAGCCAGCCTGACCTTGAGCCTCCTCCCTTTCTGCCTGCCTAAGCATTGAGTCACCTACTTGCTGCTGCTGCTGCTGCTGCTACCTTTCAAGTCTGGAAATGCATTCCAGCAGAGAGAAAGACACAGTAGCTGCTTGGTTCACAGGGAATTGATGTCCTTAAACTAATTTAACTAGTAGTCTGCATTGTGTGATGGGATGGGGCAGAGAGGTCCCAGAATCAATGTCCAGGTCTCTTTGGGCTAAATGTTACACATACAGACTACAGCAGAAAGCACGTGGTCTGAAAGTCAGGAGACTGGGTGAGCCTCTAGCTGGTCATGTGCTCTGGGGCAAGTCACTCATGTTATCACTTAACATGGACCCTTTTCAGGTATCCTTGCTCTAAAATGTAGAGATGGCCTTAGTTCTCCTCCAGGGCAATGGTGCACCAGTAGAGATCAGGGCTGGAGAGAGGCGCCGGAGAGCAGAAGCCGCCTCCTGGACCCCAGGTTTGGAGTGCAGTCTGAAGAGTTCTGCAGAGCCCTCCCCTGGAGGCTTGGCCATAAGCAAGTAAGTGCCTGAGTCACTAAGCCTCAGCCCTTCACCTGTACCATTCTAGACTCTTTCCCTGAAGGGTCCTGTAGTGATGACGGGATACCGTGATGATGGGGAAAGTGGTCAGTGTAAGGCTACCACAGGAGAGCGCAATGACACCGCAGTTTTGATAGTAAATACTATTTATAGCTTAGAGCCACACATCATGGATGTCCCTCAGCAGTCCCTGTAGAGACCCCACAAGTCCTTTCTAAGCCTCTACTTGAAGAGGTAAGGAAACTGACACTCTGAGGGACAGGAGGAATCTGCCTTGAAATTCATAGGCAGAAGTACCACTATAAGGCAGAAGGATGTCCTAACCCCCTCATGCATGGGCATGAGATGGATCTGGGTGTGTCACCCCCAGCTCCTGTGAGGGCTCTAGCTAGGGTCGGTTCTAAGCACCCTCAACTAGGGAGACCCTGATGTCTGGCCAGGCTGTTGCCCACCTGCAGTACACCTATTCCCGGGGCTCTGTCCCTGGCAGACACTCAGTCTGACCACTGAAGTCTCTTCTTTACTCTAGGTCTGTCTCATTAAGTGGGACAGAAGGTCTTGGAAACCTTCTAGCTCTGGCATTCCATGGTTTTAAGAACTGGACTCAGTTAGGTGTGGACTTTGGCTATAAACCTCAGTTAACTTGGATCATTCTCAGAACTTCTTCCTTGGCAGAAATAGCCAGAAAAGCCATAAGCACACCTGTCCTTGTGTGGTAGCTCCTGGTTTACCAATGTGTGCTGCCCCGTGTGCTTCTGCAGCTGCTGCATGACCTCACATCCCTGCAGACTAAGGTTTGGGGTCTCCTGGGAGGGCCTCAAAGTCAGTTGGGACTTAGCATCCAGACAGCAGGGTGTGGAATGAGCTCCAGGCACCTGCAGGCCAGAGCCCAGAAGAAGCAGGCTCAGAAAATAGTAAGAGGAGGGAGTTCCAACTGACCAGAAGCCTCAGGGCCAGCTCTCTCCTCAGCTGGGCCTGTTCTGGTACCTACAAAGTGAGGTCAGGTGGAAGGTCTGCATGGGGGTTTCTCATAGCTGCTCCTCAGAGTGGCATGCTGGGCTGAAGTGCAGATGTGGTCTGTCTGCTCCTTTGCAGAAGACAGAGATGACACCTCTGTCAGGGAGTCATCCCCAACCCAAACACAGACCAGACCAACAACAGGCTTTCTAGAAATGTCTAAAGGGAGGGAAGAAAGGAAGAAGGAGAGAGGAAGAGGATGGGGAGGGAAAAAGACAAAGGAAGGGCATTCAGCTAAAGTCTTCCCCACACAATCCACAATTCCACAAGGCAATCCACCAACAGTGACCATGGGCACCACCACACTTTGGGTGGAAATACACAGGAGGAAGCAACTGGAAGGAATTTCAGATGTGGATGGCGTAAGGACCTCTCAGCCTAGGCACAGCTGGGTCCCCTAACCCCGGACCTGGTGAATCCCTGTGTCTGAAGACGGCAGGCATGCGACCTGTGTGTGCCACTTTCACAATAGAGACAGCAGGGATGTTGGTGTTAAAGCCCCAGCTAGCTGCCATCCGCCAGGCTCACGTGACAAGGAGCTTTCCAGCTGACGATTTCCTATTTAGGAACACAGTTTAACGAGATTCTGCAATGTTCAGGGACATAAAGAGGAACAGATCTTTATAAATAACTCCTGATTAAAATGGAGCTGAAAATAGGGAGACAGAACAGGAAGCAAATTGCTGAGCACTTATTGAGTCGATAGCATCGGCTTGGAGATCTTAGTGCAAATGGCTGGTCTGGTTTATTTCCTTCTTGTCAAAGGTTAAATGCTGGAACCTAGAGGCACCAAGGCTGTGTGTGGCCAAGGACTATTTAAAGGGGGCACGGCTCTCAGCTACTGGAGTCCTAGGTGATGCTGACACAGGCCTGGATTAGATATCCCTGAAGTCTTTTGAGTTCAGCCAGGTAGACCAGGACACTTGGCCACTGTTAGTTCCCTAGAAGGGCTAGCCTCTGAGCCCTGAGATTCTAGATGGTGATTCATGGCTGAGTCCTTGGTATGAAACTTGGGCAGCCAAATGTCCGAATGAGACCTGGTCTGTGCTCTCTCCTGCTAAGTGAATGTCTCACCTGCTAGTCTCTTCTCAGCAGGGCCTGACTTCGCTGCAAACCCGCCACCACAGTTCCTGTTCTCTGGGAAGTTGAAACTGAGTGGAAATGTGCTTATGAGGCCCCTGACCTTGGAGAGTGGCTCAGCAACTAAATGGAGGCACGGGATGGAGCCTCAGGGCAGAGCTGACTTTGCATGGGTTCTGTCCCTGACTTCCCCCCAACCCCAGGCCCCAAACACAAACCCTAAGTCCTTAGGGAGTAACAACCGCAGGGCCGGGGAACCCTGAAGGGAAGCGGATGGGAGCTGAGACGCCCGTGATGGGCCTGTCTGTCAGCCATAATTGCAGGTGCCTGTGTGCACATGGAGGATGCCCCGGCTATGCAGGTGAAGGAAGGTGAAGATCTCAGAGGGCATGGCGTGGAAGCCGGGCTTGGGCTTGACGTTGTCGTAGTAGTGGTGCGTGATGTGGAAGCCCGAGGGGTTCATGGGGAAGGCCCAGAAGCCGAACAGATGCACCTCCTCACAGAGCTCCAGGGCCGCCGTGACCAGGATGAGGCCGGTGCTGATGCGCTTTGCACGCACGCCCAGGCTGAGCCAGTAGCGCGACATGCTTGACAGGTACTGTGGGTGGAAGAAGTAGACCTGCTGCTGTGACCCGAAGTCATCCAGCAGGTACTTGACCCGGAAGGACACGAGGGTGTTGCGAACGTTGTAGAACGCAGGCAGCAGCACTGAGGCATTCTTGTACGTCTGCAGCACTCTGAAGAAGGGCCGCCGCCACTTCTCCAGCTTGTGGAACCTGCAGGGTGGCAGAGTGAGCAGCAGCAAGCCCTGTGCATCCTCACAGCCCTGCCTCCCCACCTCATCCCCCACCCCTGCCCCCTCACCTCACCCTAACACCCCCTCCCTCACACCTCACCTCACACCTCACACACCCCCTCACCTCCCACCTTTCACCCTCTTCCCTTCCTGGCTCAAAGGGCTGCCTAGCCTCCCCTCTTCTGCCTCCCTTTCCTACCTTTACATATTTATTGTTTGTTTGTTTATTCATGGAGGGGGGCACGTGCCACGGAGCATGCGCGTGGAGGTCAGAGGACAACCTGCCAGAATTGGTTCTCTCCTTCCATCATGTGGGCCCTTATTGTACAATAATCTTTTTGTACACTGTGAATAAGTATCACTCTGATTGGTTTAATAAGAAACTTAAAGGCCAATAGCTAGGCAGGATTTCCAGGCACAGAGGATGCTGGGAAGAAGGGCAGAGTCATGAGGAGGTGCAGAGGAAGCATGACATGTAGGAGATGAAGTAACAGCCATGAGCCCCGGGGCAGTACATAGATTAATAGAAATGGGTTAATTTAAGTTATAAGAGCTAGCTAAAAACAAGCCTAAGCTATCAGTTTCGTAATTAATAATAAGTCTCCCTGTCATGATTTAGGAGCTGGCTGGCAGGACAGAGAAAGATTCACTACAAATGCTGCCCAACATGGGGATGAGCTAAGCCGTATGGTGGTTTAAGTTTAGCTCATGCAGACAGAAAAGGTTACAGATATGCAGTAAAGCAGATCCAGACAGGAAAAATCCTCTAAACAAGTTACAGTGTGTTTAAAAAATGTGAGTAGGCTTAAAAAAGAAAAGAAAATGGGTATAGACGGTCATAGAAAAAAATAGTTTATAAATAATAAGATAAAGTCTTTAAAGAAAAAAATAAAAAACATAAAATGGACAGCCATGTAAAGACAAAAATACGGAGTCTGGATCCTGTATGGTGGTGTACTGACTAAATTTTATGATTGCTGATGGGCAAACAATAGCTGCTGAGAGACACTGGATTATAAAAAACTACTAAATTAAACCAACTTATATATTTTTAAAATGTATTAACTTCAAAAAATATGTTTTTTGAAGTAAAAAAAAATACGTTAAGTTGGGGAAGAGGTTATGCTTTTTTTTCCCACATATGACAATGAAAGGCTATAGATGCATTCAAGATTGATAGAGATCAGGTTTGATTGGGGGAGACCCCCTGAAAATCCTGGCTATAGACATAAAGAAATAAACCTAGAAAAACTACAAGACAGGTGGCGTATGTTTTACCTGTTCAAACATAAAACAAAAAGTCATCTTTGGCTGGTTTGTGTACAACACACAGTCCATACTTACGTTAATGCAGATATGTGTGTTACCTTTTAAAGTCTATGTGTTTTCAGAGCAAGGGGAGCAGGCACCAATGAAAGCAGGTGGCCCTTTAATCCAGCCTCTCAGAGTGCCTCTGTTGGAATTTCCTCAGAGTTCTGCAGCCAGAACAGTTTTAAGGCTGCTGGCTGAGATGGTCCAGTCTCATAGACTCTTCTAACCAGGACTGCAGATAAGCCTTACACTTTCTCATTACACAGAGATTGGACAACAAATGCTATAACTAGTTTTCCCAGGACTTGACCATTATCTCCATCTTCTCAGGTTCCCTAAAAATGCTTTCATCCATAGACATCAGGAAGTAATCTAGAGAACACAACACCCATATTCCCAAGAGACGGGGTAGGTGGCTTTTGGTTATTCAATGGGTTATGGATGTTTGTTATTGTTTAGGGGGATATAGAAATATAGGATAAAAAGACAACCATTAACCTCAAATATTTTACATTGGAATGGATTTGTGTATATTGATACAAATTTAAAGTTATTTTTGTAGTACTGAATATATGTTTCTACTCTTGTTTGGGGTATTGTGCTTATGCAGCTTATTTAAAAATGTAATGTGTAATTTTAAAAATACAGGTTAGTAGTTAGTCATTCATAATAATCAAACTTGTAGTCATATTAGGTATATTTTCAAAGTAAAACAAGATATATTTTAAATAGATGGTCCTCAAACACTTCAAAGACCTACTTTCTTTGTGGCAAAAGCTAGCCATTTGGGCAAGAAACTGTCCTTACCTCAACTGCTGACAGTATGCTGTCCAAACTGGACAAGCAGGAGACACACACACACACACACACACACACACACACACACACACACACACACACGGTGATTGTCAAACTTTGACAAGACAAGGTAGGTCAGTCCTTCAAAATTCCTGCTTCACAGAAAAGTCTGTCAGCCTAGGTCTGTAGGCTGAAGATGGATGCTCCAATGTTGTAACTCTGTAGCAGAACCTTGGGTGACTGTCCAGGCAGCCAGCAACCGCTGTCATTTTGGAAGTAGCTTGCATTGCACTTCCTGTTTACTCAGGTAATATTATATCCTTCTGGGGTCTTTGATGGATTGAAGACTAGATAGTTATAATTTTCCTTAGTTATAATAGAAGATTAATTAGGTACCAAACTTTAGACTCCATCAAGAAAGTCTCTAAATTTGCCAAATACAAATGGACTGGACATTGTAAATGTAATTCTTACTTGATAAATGTTCTTACTGTATATGGTTTCATTTGTTAAAGCTAATACTTTTCCCTTCCTATTTAGAAATACCTGATGATTGTTCTTATTGTATATAGTTTTACTATGTTAGAGTTAAAACCCTTCCTTTTTATTTAGACAAAAGGGGGAAATGTTGTGGAATAATCTTTTTGTGCACTGTGAAGAAGTGTCACTCTGCTTGGTTTAATAAAAAACTAAATGGCCAATGGCTAGGCAGGATTTCCAGGCACAGAGGATGCTGGGAAGAAGAAGGGCAGAGTCAAGAGGAGACACAGAGGAAGCATGACATGTAGAAGATGAGGTAACAAGCCATGAGCCTCAGGGCAGCACATAGATCAATAGAAATGGGTTAATTTAAGTTATAAGAGCTGGCTAAAAACAAGCCTAAGCTATTGGCCAAGCTTTCATAATTAATAATAAGTTTCTGTATAGTGATTCAGGAACTGGCTGGTGGGACAGAGAAAGACTCACTACAGGCCTTGGAGATTGAACTCAGGTTGTCAAAATGAGCACCAAGAGCTTTTACCCTCTGAGGCATCTCATGACTCCCAGGAGTATGGCTTTTCTTGAAGATGGTATTTTTTTTAAATGGGCATAGGGAAGGAGATGACATGGGCTGAATAACTAGTATGGGGCTATGGGGAGACAGCAATGCTCAACTTAGGGGATCAGGGTAGACAAGGAAGGCATGGAGGCTATGGCTGGGTAGTGGAGCCTCATATCACTTCCCTGCTGTTTCCCCTAAGATTGGGAGTAACCATCTGATCCAGCCTTCTGGACTGGCTAGGCCTCTCCTTGGTATCTTGGCTTCTGCCTACATGTCCTTTCCAGTGACCATCCATCCCTCTGCAGCAATCTCTGCTCTCTGAAGGCTCCTGGCTATTGGCGTCTGATGTAGTTTAGCAACTCCTCCCCTTCTCCCGTCCCTCTTACCCACACTCTAGCCAGGCTGCCTATGTGCAGCATTGGGGTTTCAACACACTAGCTCCTGCAGACCTCTCAGGCAGACCCACAGAGGGCAGCCAAGTGAGAACTGAGATCTTTGCATGATCACACCCCCATACCTGGACATGACCTGCCCCCAGCCCACCTCAAGTGTCCCTGACCACCTGTAGGTAATACCTGCTCAGACTTGCACTGCCCAAAAGAAACATGATGCAGGCCCCATGTATGGAATTAACAAGAAATCAGGGAAGTTATTAAAAATAATTTTCATATTTCATTTAACCAAATATAAAAATACTATCATTTTAGCATGTGATTAATGTAGAAATCAATAAGATATGTTAAGTCCCTTTGTATGTATTAAATCTTTGACACCCAATGAATGCCTCATGTAGACAGTTGGCACATCTCAATCAGGACCAACCATGTTCCCAGTGCCCATTGGTTGTAGGTGACTGGTGGCCACCAAAAAAGAGCACAGGTCTAGAAAATGGACCACTGACCTGTCAATGATGATGCTGGGGTTCACAGTGACTACATCTGTCTTCTCCCCCACATCTGTGGTATACTGCCCTGAGATGGGGGGCAGGTTGCACCTGCAGAGAGAAAGCCTCACATAGTTAGGTGGTCAGTTATCTTCAGGTGGCTGGGAATAGGGGAGGAAAGGATATGGTTACAGGTCAGAGAGAGGCCGAGGCCACCAGCTGGGCAGGACATCTATGGCTGGCTAAAGCAAAGGTCCTTCTGCCCTTTATCAGAAACAGAACAGCAAAAAACTCCAATCCTTGGTCTCACTGAAGTTACAACCATGGAGATGTTGAAACTATCACCGAAAACATGTCCTTGAAAGCTGTGGTCATTTCTGCATCTCTGGAATGGTATGGCATTGAGCAGGGAGATACAAGAGCATCCGCTTGTCTGGGGACTCGGGGCTTCTCTGAGGAAGCAATGCTCGAGCTAAGGGCAGAAATTAGCAAAAGTCAGCTGGCAGAGGGATCAAATACCTGTATGACATTCAAAGACACACCAACACCCCTTGGAAGTACAACACCGAGGTACAAAGCTGCACAAGTGTATGCAGCGTGAACTGCAGAAAGCCCCTGAGGTAGGAATGCAGGGTTGCCAAGGCAACAACACCCTAACCTCTAAAACTGGGTAACATGCACCTTAATTGGCAGAAGGGGCACTACAGCTGAGAATACACTAAGGGTCCTGAAATGGGAAGACAATTCTGGATTATCCAGGTGGGTCCAGGGAAATCACAAGAGCCATTACAAAGAAAATGTGATATGACAAGAAAGGTGTTTTAGTCTGCTAGTCAGGGTTCTCTAGAGGAATAAAACAGATAGATAGACAGATTAGATGGATGGATGGATGGATGGATGGATGGATGGATGGATGGATGGACGGACGGATGGACGGACAGACAGATAGGTAGGTAGGTAGTAGGTAGGTAGGTAGGTAGATAGACCTAAGAGAGAGCCCAAGAAACACTGTGGCAACTTCTTCTTGTAGCCATGTTTCTTGGAGTCTTCCCAAATTAGCATAAATTCAGAACCAGTATCCCATAGAGCCTAGACCCTAGAAAATCTAATTGTTCCTTTCCCCCTTGTAAAAGGCCATAGGTGCCTCTGGGGAAGGACAGGAGAAAG
The DNA here is from genome assembly GCA_902168325.1 of Peromyscus nudipes. Lineage (NCBI taxonomy): Eukaryota > Metazoa > Chordata > Mammalia > Rodentia > Cricetidae > Peromyscus > Peromyscus nudipes. Next base: position 7,742 of record CABHPH010157723.1, on the reverse strand, counting down.
GCTAACATAAAATCCTAGATATCTAATCAAGGTCTTTCCTCAGGGGAACCTGGCCTTCCTTCATTCAAGAGCTTCTGGGTCTGCAAACTGGCTCACATCTGGAGACTGGCTCACATCTGGAGACTGGTTCATGGGCCTAGACTGCCTTTTGCCATCAATGCAGCCTTTCTCTCATTTGTTTGAGAATATTTCCACTTATACAGATCAAATGGAAATGCAGTAGGCTTCCTATCTATTTCATGTCTGGAAACACCATGGTTGATTAGCCAGTACCAAAGCCCGTAGGAGTCATTTCACGATGAAAATCACTTTGTGTGTGCTGCCTGTTACGGGCTAAGCCATTATGGACATTGTTTTGTGTGTGCTGCCCATGGAGATAACGAGGATGACCTTGCTTTTAGTGATTCAGTGCTGCCAGCTGCCCCTGCTACTTTGCAGCCCGGTCAGACCCACTGCATTAATGCAGCCAACTGAGCAGCAGCATCTGCAACCCTAAGGTCTGACACAAGGAAAAGGGCAACAACAAAGCTCTTCAAATGGGCTGCTGCCCTCTCACCGGTTTGCATCTCAGAGGATTGGTGAGGGGCGTGTCTTCTGGGCCTCAGCATTGCGGAGGATTAGGTTTTACACAGCAGACCCACTGTAGGATTCCAATTTCCCTGAGCCTTAAAATCCCTTCATCAACACTAAACCAAGGTATACCAGGTATCTCCAACTCCTTTTCAGTAGACCATCTTTTAACAAAAGCTTCAGCCAATCATTCAAACAAACTTTTTTTGTTTGTTTGTTTGTTTTTGTTTTTGTTTTTGTTTTTGTTTTTGTTTTTCGAGACAGGGTTTCTCTGTGTAGCTTTGCGCCTTTCCTGGAGCTCACTTGGTAGCCCAGGCTGGCCTTGAACTCACAGAGATCCGCCTGCCTCTGCCTCCCAAGTGCTGGGATTAAAGGCGTACGCCACCAACGCCCAGCCTCAAACAAACTTTTCACACCTTTTTTACTATGCAAATTTCCATGTTAAACCTAGAATCTTCACTCACTGGGCCCATGTCAATAAACTCAGCCTGATTCATTTTTATGCTTCTTCCACCATTATCCCACACGCTTAAAATTCATTTCCACACACATTCCTCAGACGTCGTCTGCTTGAATGAATTAGCAAACTCATGAAGTTCTTCAGTAGTAGAGCTTACTTCTTCATGGACCACACTTTTTATCTCCCTTCTAGGCCTGCTTAGCCTTAAGTCTGGTTATAGGTCTAAAGGCAACTTTTGGTGGGCCTGAGGTTCATCAGAGAACATCACTGCCAGTGTAGCAGACCATGGAGGATTAATTTCCTCAGTCAAAGGTGGAAAAGGCAATATTTCAGGGGATAGAGATGGGAACACATCTTCTGCCGAGGGTGGAGAAACTCCTTCCTCAGTTGAGATAAACCCTTGAGAATCCGAAGGTTCAAAGTTCTCAGTTTCAGGAAGGTTCTCTCACACATTACATCCCAAGTTCCAGGACCCCCTTCTTTATCAGTTAGTGTCATTCCTTTAACCTCTGACACCTTCAGAAGAGGGGACTCGAGTTTTCACTGTAATGTAGCCAACCATATAGTGAGGGCTTCAGATTGATTTTCTACAACTTGAGCTCTGCGGCTGCTAGAGAGAAGATTCTCTACCAGGGCACACTTAGGAACCTTTAGACTATTTATGTGCATCCAGACCCCGTCAATTTCATTAGCATAATTGTTGTCCTTCCCATACTCTGAGATAACACGAGTTGGTTAATTTTATCACAGAGCTCATTCTTTTCTTTGTCAGTTCATCCAGGGATGCTAGGGGTATCCACCCAGCATCATCCTTGTCCTTTTTTGCCAAAAAAATTGTCAAAAGTTTTACGTACAGAGTCGCCAAATCTGTTGTCTCTCACAACTGGTGAATCAGGATAATCAAATACATGTCTCCTTAAGTTTATAAAATAAACTTTTTTAAAAGTTTTCTTAAAAGTTCACACCATGGGCTTTCAGTACTCCCCAAGCTTCTAGAAGAGGCTTCAGTAACTGTGGGCTTTGGCAAATTGGAAAACCTATTCTAGACACTTAACATTTTCATCCTTGTATATCTGCTGCTCCAGAACCACTTCTGGTACCAAAATCTGTATTAGTCAGTTTCATATACATATTTATGGGAGTCACATGTAGGTTTATGGAATTGATTAGAATGGCTTACAGGCTGTGGTCCAGCTAGTCCAGCAATGGCTGTCTACCAAAGGGAGGTCCAAGAATCCAGTAGTTGTTCAGTCCATGAGGCTGACGTCTCAGCTGCTCTTCAGTCGACACCAGAATCCCCAAGAAGTAGGCTCTAATGCCAGTGAAGGAATGGACTTTCCAGCAAACAAGGAGAGCGAGCTTCCTTCTTCCATGTCCTTTGAAAGGCCGCCAGCAGAAGATGTGGCCCAGACTGAAGTTGAATCTTCCCGTCTCAAAAGATCCTTATGAAAAGTGGGTCTTCCCACTTCAAATGATCTCATTAAGAAAAAAAAAAATTTCTCACAGGTACTCAGTTGCTTGGGTTTTAACTAATTCCAGATGAAGTCAAGTTGACAACCAAGAATAGACATCCCAAAAGGAGAGAGGAAGCATGTAAAGTAGGTGTGGTGGCACATGATGGCAATCCCATACGCAGGAGGCGGGACAACAAGATGGCAGTTTGAAGTCATCCTGGGCTACTCAGTGAGTACTTGTTTCAAAAACAGGAAGGAAGAGAGGGAGGAAGGAAAGACTGGGTGGAGCCGACAATAGAACCAGAGAGAGAGAGAGAGAGCAGGAGATGCTGCCCTGCTGGTGTGGGCCAAGGGACGCAGGTAGTGACTAAAGCTGGAAAAGCCATCAGCCTCTCACCTACAGCATTCAGGAAGAGACAGGGTCCCACTGCCACCTTAACCGTATCCCACCGAGACATCTCATCCCCAGAGTGGAAGACTGTAAACCCTGTCTGTTTCAAGCCACTGGCTTCCTGGTAGTTTGTCAGAGTAGCAGAAAGAAATTCCTACAGCCCTAAATAAGGCAAACTGAACAACAAAGTGTCTATGGTTCCAGTCCCCATAAGACAGACAACCTGACAGGTGTCAAATGTCTCCTGAGAGTGACACTAAGTTCTTTAGGAGCCTGGAGAAGGGTGTAGGTGGTGGAAGAGCAGCCAGTGCTCTTAACTGGTGAGCCATCTCTCCAGCCCTGGAAGCTTTCATTTCCAATTCATTCTCCCTGCCTGGGCTAACAAGGAAAGGAAGGATCCCCACATGAAAAGAGGGCCATGCCCCATAAGAACAGAGAAATGCAAAGACCCCTCACTGGCTCATTTAGAGTCTGGGTGAAGTCACAGGCATCCCTCCTCCCACCAGAGTTTGCAGGGGGGCAACTCATGTAGGGAGTAGGGGCTTTGGGGTCACTGTCAGCTCTACAGGGATGTTAGTTTTAGGGTCTCCCATCCAGAATGCCATTAGCCTTTCACATACCCCACCCTCCATTTTGAAAAGTAGAAACTAGGACCCCAGAGTCCAACAACCTGTGTAAAGGAATAGGGCTAGAGGCATAAGAGGTCCCTGAATCACAAAAGTGTGCTTAAGGTGGCAGCAGAGCACAGGGATGGGGACAATGTGGGGGAAGGGCTCAGAGAGGAGGGCCATGGAGGCAGCAGATGCACCTCCAGGCAGCTCCCTTACCGGAAGACAAAGTCGGCACTGTTGATCTCCTTCCCGCAGCCACTGTTCTTCAAGATGCCTCCATTGCCTACCACAGCGCACTTCTTAAACTGAGACCGGTAGTAGGGCATTTCCTGGAGAGGCACATGCACGGAGTCACAGCCCGTGCCACCCCATCTTCACCTGAGGCTTCACCTCCGCCCCCAAAATATCCCCTCTGTGAGCGCTACCCAACAAGGCAGCCTTGTCCTGAATGTGAGAGAAAAGGGAACCCAATTTACAGATGAGGAGGGGGAAGAAGAGACTTCCTGCATTGGGTGACTCCTTCCATTTCTGACACCAAGGAGTCTGCAGGCCTGCTTTGCCCCCAGCACCCACCAGCCAACCAATTGCTGAGGGTCCCACACTGCATCAGGAATTGGGCTCAGTCAAAAGCAGCTGTCATGGCCCTCTGCGACACACTTGAGTCTGTGACCCACTTCCCCTGTGGGGACAGGTCCAGGGTGCCAGGACAGGGAGAGCACTTCGGTCTCAAAGGCAATAGGGGGAGAAACAGAATGAGCCACAGTAGTCTAGGAAAAGTCATTGGGGGTTTCTTGTGTTAACCACAAGTGTGTCCTAAACGTACAAAAAAAGAACTATTTGGAAACAGCCTTTTCTAGGTTCCATCTAATAGCCACAGAATCGGAATCTCTGGGTGGGCAAGAAGCTGGAATGGTGACCCTTTAAAGCCCCACAGACACCACTATGCTAAGGAAAGCTGCTGTGTGCCATGACTCAGGGGCTGGAAAATCATGGCCATGGGCCACATCTGGTCTACCCCCTTTTTTTGTACGGCCAGCAAGCTGAGACTAACATCTATATTTTTAAGTGGTCTGAAGACACTTAATAAGACAATAAGACACGTGACTTGTGGACATTACATAGACTTTCTGATGTCTGTGCCACTGAGACAAAGCCTCCTTCTTTAGTTTACTCATGATCATGGCCATTTTCACGAGGGGACCACGGTGGCAAGTGGTGGTGGTGATGGTGACAAGGCTGTTTACTATCTGGTCCTTCCCAGAGAAAGGTGCGGAGACCCTGCTGTGTCTCCTGACCTCAGCAATGCCTGCCCTGGCTCTCCAAGGACCCACAGGCTAGCCCAGGCTACGGTCACATGCTGCTGTGACCTCCTTAAGATGAAAGCTTATCCACCGCCCACCTCAAACGCTCACTCAGAGAAGGCGGTTCAACACCAGCACTGTGCTGTGCCTTTGGCTCATTCCCTGAACCCAAATCTTGCCAGGTCACTCTGGTATCAGCCATGGGACATACATAGAGATTCTGGTTTTATCTTGTTAGCACCTCCCCTGACCCGCTAAAACATGCAGGGCATCCTGGAGCTCGCGTTCCAGAACGTAGCCATGAACACACCCTTGCCACCTGCCTCTCTGCCGAAGCCATACCACCCCAACACCACAGAACCATCCGAACCAGCCAAAAGCACGATTTCTGTATCTTTTCCCCCAAGAGTCCAGAACTTGGAGCTGTGCCAGCTGTCAGCTCAATGATATGAATGGGTCATGGATGTGGACCCCCCCTCACTCTGTAGCCCATGGGCAAGGAACTACTACTGCTATCACTGACCAGCCCACCTTCATACAACATCTCTGATACCGTAGATGTGGTATAAGCAACCAAAGCTATGACTGCTCTGAATCCCAGTGTCATAGATAAAGACTGAGACCCTAAAGGGAGAAAAAGATCACCCGAGTGCTACACTAACAACTGGCCAGGTGAGATGAGCCCACTGGAATAGTAGTGGCAAGTCTGTTGTGGAGACAACTAACCATGTTCTAACTGGAACTGAGTCCCACAGCACAGAAGAGAATTCGCATCTGATACTACAACCTGGTCAAAAGCTCATGGCTGGGGAGGTCTTAAGGCCCAGTGAGGAATCTGTAGCTGTTGACATACTAAATGGACATGATGTGCCCATCAAATAGCCATCTAAGAATTACATGTGTCCCTAAGTGTCACTGCCAGCTTTGTTCAGAGAGATTCCTTTTGCAGTGGGCAGTGTATGTCATCGCAGATATTAATAACTAGACAAAGTGCTGAGAATAAGTGATCATTTATGGCCAACCATAAATGGGACATCCATATCACCATCTCCAAATCTCAGGGAACATTGTGGAAAGAAAAAAGGGCACTGTGGAAGAGCCATAGGACAGGGTGGAGTGTGGCAGAATGCTGTCTTCTGGGCATCTGGTCAAGGCTTGATGGTGGCACTCTTGAATTTGCAGTAGCTGTGATTATCACACGAGACTGGACCAGTCAACATGCTGTTGTGGAATGGGGATGGACTTACGAGCCCCAGCCCTCCCTGAGGATCTACAGATAGTTAATGGTTGCTAGGGAGGGAGAGACATTTTCTTCAGCAGTGTGCTCATGAGAAAATTGCCCATGCTCCTGTATGCAACCCCAATAAAACCCACTGAATTACTGAAGAAAAAAGGATGAGAGGAGACTGATTGGGAACGGAGGGGCATGGGAAGGGAACAAGAGAAGGTGGTGGTGGAAGTGGCAGTGATATGATCAAAATACATCATAACCATGTATGAAAATGGCATAATAAAACCAATCATTATGTATAACCAATAAAGGCTAAGAAATGGCGTTCTTGCACAACGACCCCAAGGCTATCTGATGTGGCTGACATTCAGGCCTGGCTCTGTCCTGGGCCTGCTTTCTGGTGCTCGCATGCTTCCAGTGTGTTTTTCTCTTGTGCCTGACTCGGGATCAAGCTACAATTCATCCCTCTTCTAGACAGCTGTGGAATGTCCTCAGCACAAATTTTAGAATTTTAATTAGGCAGAACTTTAACCTCTTTTTACCCCAAGTCATACACCCATAGCTAGTTGGCATTGACCACCAGCTCCCTCCCAGACCACCATGTTGGGGGCGCACCTTGGGAAACATTTGGAAGATCTCCTGATTGATGTGATAGAAGCCACTGGACTCCACCTCATACCTGAGATTTGTCTCAATTGGAGTGTTCTTCTGGGTGGTGAAGAGAAAGCCGGGGGCGTTGCAGCACCTGGACAAGGTGGACCTGCTAGGCATGAAGACAGGGTGACACTTGGCAGAGCTTAGGGGGGCCCCTTGCTTTCCATCCCATTCCCATACTCACTTCCTCCCCACCCCCTCAGCATCCTCCCTGCACCTGGGCCTCCCTGTCTCTCTAGGACCCAGGTTAGCTGCCTATGGGAAGGCTCTGGCTGCCATCCTTCCATGATGGCTCTTGTCTTTGAAGACTCTGGCACAGACTAATCACATGCTAATCACCTGCACTTAGTTCTCACTGCAGTTGCAGCAGCAGCCTGCCTCGCTGCCAAGGCAGTTACGTCATCACTTGTCGCCAGGTGCCTTTCTACCGCCAGCTGCGTGACATGTGCACCCCTTAAAAGTGTTCAGGCACAGCTTGATCTCCTGCCTCTCTTCTTCCTTGTCTCTCCCCTGTCCTCTCTATATCTGTCCGCCTGCCTCTCTCATGTCCCCACTCCAACACAGCCTTTTACTCTCTCCCTCCCACCTCCCCCAATAAACCTTTTGCACTAACTCTGTTGTGCATGGCATGTTTACTTAGTGGCACACCTTGGCAGGGCCCGCTGAAAGGTACCCTCTTCACCTTTCTTTCTCTTTTTTATCATTACACCTGCCTTCTCAGGCTGGGAGGAAAGCCGGATACCAGGTCCTATACCTCTCTAAACCTCACCTAGCTCTCAGCACAGACTTGTACAAACCACCCTGTGACAGTCACACCAGCCAGGCCTTGACCAATGCCCACTCAGTGACAGCAAGGCTCCCCCTCAGAGTTCACTGCTCTGGGACATGCTCTTCGCCCCCCCCCTCCCCTCCACTCATCCATCAACCTGAAGCCAGAGCTCTTTAGGGTCTCAGCCCCCATGGCCAACACTCAACAAAGATCTCCCCTTATCACACAAAACCAAGGCCAGTATGGTCACCCAAAGTGTCATGTCAGACAGTCAGAAGCTGGCTTAGAGAAAGGGCAGGGC
>CABHPH010157721.1:21892-32363 GCA_902168325.1 Peromyscus nudipes | reverse complement strand
AGGGAAGGGAAGGGAAGGGAAGGGAAGGGAAGGGAAGGGAGGAGAGGAGAGGAGAGGAGAGGAGAGGAGAGGAGGGGAGGAGAGGAGAGGAGAGGAGAGGAGAGGAGAGGAGAGGAGAGGAGAGAAGAGAAGAGAAGAGAAGAGAAGAGAAGAGAAGAGAAGAGAAGGAAAGAGAACTATATCCAATTTTACACATAGAGACATTGTAGAACAGAAATGTATATTAAACACAGAACTTGGATGGTATCATGACATGAAAATCCATATGCACTGGGGTCCCACATCTCATGCCATTCTTTTGTGTAGTTACTTGAGTTGTGATAGAAGTAGAAAATCTTTGATAGGCTAAATAATTCTTCTTGCATCGAGAAATCAAGTCATGAACACGATTTATAAAAATTATTTTCTCCTTTATATTATACCTTGTATATTTAGCTTTCCTTAAGAATACCATAAAAGAACAAGTGGTTGTCTTTAGATATAATAAAATAATTCACTTTCTCTGAATATAAGTTTTATAAGAAAATAATTATGGGCCAGGCGTTGGTGGCACACGCCTTTAATCCCAGCACTCGGGAGGCAGAGCCAGGCGGATCTCTGTGAGTTCGAGGCCAGCCTGGGCTACCAAGTGAGCTCCAGGAAAGGCGCAAAGCTACACAGAGAAACCCTGTCTCAAAAAACCAAAAAAAAAAAAGAAAATAATTATGAACTTGCTGACTTACTTAAGAAAATTATTTTAATTAGTGATTCATTGAATATATATGAACAACTTAATACATTCTAGGTAATGACTTAAACAGGAAAGAATCCAGAACAAATATGAGACTAGGAAAGATAATCAAGATTGCTACTTTCTTAGTAAATTCATAGAAAGCACATAAAAAGAAAGAAAATAATGCACAAGAAGGGACTTTGGATATTTTTAAATGCAATTTTGAGAGTCAGAAAATTCTCTACCTAATTAAATCATGTCTGAATATTTTCACTTTGACGTATTTATTTTCTCTTTTAAAAATATACAAATGGAATAGGCAGTTTGAAAAAATAAAAATAAAGCTCACAGTTTTTTTTTATGATTCCACCTCTTGTAAGAGAAAGCATTATAACTGGAGGGATGCAAAGACTTTGCCATTGTGAGAGAAAAAGGGTAGAAGAATAGCAAAAGAAGGGTGAGCAGAATACAGATAGACCACAGTTAATTGGTGCACAAAGTAGGAGGCACAGACTGAGATAGGAAGTACAGGATAGACTCACCATTACATCTCAGATACATGAGTAAGACAGGCAGCTGAAAAGTTGAGAATAACAGAGCTTTAGATTATGTGAGCATATTACAAAGGAGAGAGAGGTAGCACCAATGATTTATGCTTCAGAATATCAGCAGCTATGGAGTAAGTTGTAGAAAAGAGGCCTTGATGGAGCAGGATAAATATTTTTGTTGTAGTGAAATACGTTGTTGCTGTTGAAACTACTAAAATCTACTATTGTAGCTAAAACCAGACATACATAATAAATGAACAAGTGTGTATGGCTGTATTCCAACAAAACTGGATTCGCACAAAGAGGCACTAGGCCCACCAAACTCCTGTCAGAAGGGAGGCTTTCAAGAATACATTCACGGTGGTTGAAATTGCTTGTTTGTACTTCTGTCTGCATTTCCAGCAGGTAACTGAAAGGATGAGTTTAAAAAATAAGGTCAATATAATTTTTAATTTCTAAAAATTCTTCAGACTGGAGAGGTTAGAGAAAGGCAAATTGATGTTATAACAGATGAACAAAACAAACTAAATAAATGATAGTCAATCTTAAGGAGAAAGAATAAAAAAATAAGTTTTTTTCTCATAGGATTCTAGGTCACTATGTTAGAATTAATGAATGTTTGAAAATTGTGGCAGATTATTTTGAAGAACATCTGTTTTCTTGATTTTTGACAAATGTATTGTTCTTATAAATAAATACTAAGATTTACTGGATTTACTGATGTTCCTTTGGGATCTTGTCATCACCCAATTAGCTAAAGATTGATCTTGCTGGCATACCTAATAGTAAAGTTACTATAATATGTACTGATATCTAACCATTAAGATTTCCCTTCAAGTGAGCAAGATTTCAGAAATCCATGGACTGTTATATTGTTAAAACTATAATCTATAGTTAATATAAAATATAAAACATATCTATCACAAATGCAGTAGAAGCATCACCCATAATGAAGAAATCAACTGGTAAGGAATTTTCTGATGCCTCTCTTTGATTATAAACTATTTATTGCATTCATTACAGTCATTAATGTTGTTATCCTTAAACAGTTTAAAATAGGAATACCTCCTCTTGCTGTGAAATTTCAAGTGCACAAATACAGTGCAACAAAACAGCCTGCACCATGATTTGTCCTCTTCTATGGTTGTCATAGTTACTTTTCTCATTGCTATAGCAAAATAGCAAACAAAAGCTGCTAAAGACTGTTACAGCTTATTTTTCATCTCAGTTTCAATGTGAAGTCCATCATGGTGGAGGAAGTCATGCTGTCAAGAACATGGGACACCAGATCACAAGTATCCATAGGTCAAGAATTACAGACAGGTGTATGTTTATGCTAAGCTAGCTCTCTCTTTTTTATTTAGAGCAGTGGTTTTCAACCTCACTAATGCTGTGACCCTTTGATACAGTTCCTCATGTTGTGATATCCCCAACCATAAAATTGTATTTGTTGCTACTTCATAATTGTATTATGCTATTGTTATGAATCAGAATGTAAATATCTGTCTTTTCCAATGGTCATAGGCAATCCCTAGGAAAGGGTTATTTGACCCCCCAAAGGGATCATGACCCACAGCTTGCAAAACAACTGATTTAGGGTATGTCTGGGACAGAGAAACATACCCAATAGCTGGTCACATTGTGCATTGGTCTTCTCAACTCAATTAATCAAATCTATATAATCCTCACAATCATGAACAGAAAGATGTCTGATAGATGATTCTGGATTCTGTCAAATTTATAACCAATGTTAGTCATCACCATCATGTAAAGTTTTAAACCTGATCATGTGTATTTCAGTAAGATATCTAATAATTTCCTATTTTATTCTTGTCTTAGTTATAGTTTCTATTGCTGTGAAGAGACACTATGACTATGGCAACTTTTATAAAGGAAAACACTTAATTGGAGGCTAACTTACAGTTCAGAGGTTTTGTTCATTATCATAAAGAAAGCATGGCATGATGCACACAGATATGGTGCTGGAGGAGCTAAGAGTTCTACATCTTGATCTGCAGGCAGCAGGAAGAGAGAGTGACACTGGGCCTGGCTGGATCATCTGAAAACTCAAAATACAACCCCAGTGACACACTTCCTCCAACAAGAATACACCTACCCCCAAAAGACCAATTATTCAATAATGACACTCTTTATGGGTGGCATTTTCATTCAAACCACTACATTTCTGTTATGAAGTCATTCTCAAAGATAAATGAATAATTCCCTGTCTTACATCCTCTTTCATTATCAGTAGCTGGTTCTAAATGACACCATGTTTTCAGGCTGTTACATTTTGCTGGGCCCCAAATGAATATTTGTAAAGAAAGATGAATCAGGAGATAAGAACTGAATGAAATACAACGTCTTTATGCTTCTTCTTGACTGTCCCCACATTTTCAATCATGAGTAAATGCCATAAAATCTCAAAACAAACTGGCTTGGATTAATAAAAGGGCCCCATACTTTACTTTCCTACAAATATTTAACATTTGGTAACAAATGTTTCAAATTTGAAATCATAGTTTAATAACATAGTACGTTTTTCACATTTGTTTAATTATTTTTGAGAATTATACACATGTATATCATTTCTACTACACATCACAAATTCTTGTCCCCATTTCCTCTTGTGTTGCCCTGCTCTTTCTCAACTTCATGACAACTTTTAAAATTATTGTTACATACACATATGTATTTATAACTACAACTTGGGGTGTCTCATGTAAAATTGATATCTATATGTTAAGGAATGACCATTTGGGATTGGATAACTTACATTGGGGCTCATACCTAGAGAACACAATCTCCCTGTTTTGGCAGTCATAAATTGCTCTTTGTCTTTGGGTGGGGCCTCATGACACTTACTGCATCCATGTTGGTATGTCAAATGGTATAGTCACTATACAAATCTTGTTTAGGTGACCATATTTCTGATATTTCCCAAGCACAAACAAAATCACATATAAAAGATGCTATCTCTCAGCAGAGGTCCTGGTCCTCCAGTTCTTGCTCTCAACTCTTCTTCATTTTCTTTAAGTCTTAGGGTGAGAGTTGCATTAGAGATGAATTAATGGGGTCTGGCAACCCAGAGTTGCATATTCATTGCAGGTTGACCAGTTGTCGATCTCTGTGATAACTGTAGGAAGAGTCTTCTTTGGAAGAGGAGTGAGATCTACATGTATCTTCAGATACAAGGACAGCTATTCCAAAAAAAAAGAAGTTATAGTTGTTTAGCAAGATTCCAATCATGGACTGTTTTCTGGAATCCATGACCTAAGCAGCTGTGGGTAGTTGGTCAGGCTTGCAGTACTAGGCATGGATTGCCTCTGACTGAGTAGGATTTAGGTCCAGTTAGAAAGCTGTTGGTTACCCCAAAGATAAAATTTCTTTTATTGCATTTGAGGGATGTCTTATCAAGCTGATCATTGTTGTGTTTCCTAGATGGAATAAGACTATTGATTGTTCTTATTCCCTGGTATCTTGAATAGTACTGCCAAATGCTATGAGAGCTAGTCCTCAGAAAGGATTACCCCTCTATTCACAATTGTTAATAAATATGAACAAACTAAATGTCATTTAATTGATGAAAGAATAATGAAAATATAGTATAGATAAATAAAATAATTCTATTCAGCTCTAAATAGGATCAAAGCCTTCAACATAAATCCTGTTACACTAAATGGAAGAGAAAGTAGCATGTAGCCTTGAATGAATTGGCACAAGAGACTATTTTCTAAATATAACACCAGTAGCACAGATACAGAGAGCAACAATTAATAAATGGGACCTTCTGAAACTGAGAAGCTTCTGTAAGGCAAAGGACACAGTAAATAAGACAAAACAACAGCCTACAGAATGGGAAATGATCTTCACCAACCCCACATCTGACAGAGGGCTGATCTCCAAAATATATAAAGAACTCAAGAAACTAGATATCAAAATAATGAACAATAAAATTAAAAAGTGGGCTATAGAGCTAAACAGAGAATTCTCAACAGAAGGATCTCAAATGGTGGGAAGACATTTAAGGAATTGCTCAACATCCTTAGTCATCAGGGAAATGCAAATCAAAATGACTCTGAGATACCATCTTACACCTGTCAGAACAACTAAGATCAAAAGCGCTGCAGACAGCTTATGTTGGAGAGGATGTGCAACAAGGGGAACACTCCTTCACTGTTGGTGAGAGGGCAAACTTGTACAGCCACTTTGGAAATCAATATGGCAGTTTCTCAGAAAATTGGAATTCAATCTACCTCAAGACCCAGCTATACCATTCTTGGGCATATAACCAAGGAGTGCTCAATCATACCACAAGGTCACATGCTCAATTATGTTCATAGCAGCATTATTCATAACAGCCACAACCTGGAAACTACCTAGATGCCCCTCAATTGAACAATGAATTAAGAAAATGTGGTACATATACACAATGAAGTACTACTCAGCAGTAAAAAACAATGACATCATGAAATTTGCAGGCAAATGGATGGAACTAGAAAATATCATCCTGAGTGAGGCAACCTAGACTAAGAAGGACAAATATGGTATGTATTCACTTATAAGTGGTTACTAGATGTAAAGCAAAGGATAACCAGTCTAAGACTACAACCCACAGCTCCAAAGAAGCTAACTAACAATGAGGATCCTAAGAGGGAATCATGGATCACTCTGGGAAGGGGAAATAGATGAGATCTCTATGAGAAACTGGGGATGAGAGGTGGGCAATGGAGGGTAGGGGATTGGGGATGAGAACATAAGGGAACAGATGATTGAGCTAGAATAAGGATGGAGTGGGAGAGGAATGAAAGAAATACCACGATAGAAGGAGACATCATGGGGATAAGGAGAAACTGTGTGCTAGAGAAGTTCCCCAGGAATCCATATGGATAAACCCTTCAATAGTGGAGAGGGTGCCTGAACTGGCTTACCTCAGTAATCAGATAGGTGGATACCCTAACTGTCATCATAGAACCTTCATCCAGGAACTGATGGGAGAAGATGCAGAGATCCACAGCCAAACATCAGGCCAAACTCCAAAAGTCCAATTGAAGAGGCAGAAGAGGGAGTCTATGAGCAAGGGGCATCAAGATCATGATGGGGAAACCTACAGAGACAGCCAAACCAAACTGGTGGGAACTCATGAACTTTAGACCAACAGCTGCGGCACCTCCATAGGACTGGACTAGATACTGCATAAGCAAGACAGTTGTGTAGCTTGATCTGCTTAAGAAGCCTACTGGCAGTAAGATCAGGATCCATCCCTGGTGCATGAGCTGGCTTTTTGGAGACCACTACCTATGGTGGGACACCTTGCACAGCCTTAATGCAGGTGCACAAGGGAGGGGGCTTGGACCTAGCTCAACTGAATGTATCAGACTCTGCTGACTCCCCATGGGAGGCTTTACCTTGTCTGAGGAGGGAATGGGGGTGTGTTGTTGGGGGAAGACTTGGGGTGAGATGAGGAAAGAGAGGGGGATCTGTGGTTGTTATGTAAAAATGAATAAAATTTTCTTAATAAAAAATTAAAATCTGCAAGTAAATTGATAGAATTATAACCTTTCCTAAGTAATGTAACACAAACTCAGAAAGACAGCTGCCACCTGTCCTCTATTTCTTGATCTTTGCTTTTAATCCTTAGATATGTATATATAACCTGAAGACAACACAGGAGCCAGGGTCAGAAGAGGATCATGGTAGGAGGTGGGAGAAAGACTTTTAGAGGGATGAACTGTAGTATACAGGTGGTATGAATAGAGAAACTGGAAAAATAGGGGTTAGCATTAACTATCCAGGGAACTTGGATTATGCAGAAGGAGAAGGAGGAAGGACATATACATTATATTAAGAATTATGAAAAAGCCATAGGACATGTGGGCCACCACTTTATTAAAATATCACATGCCTAACTGTATCCTAAACACTTTCCCTTATGCCCACAGGTAAGTACAGCTTTCGCCCCTCATCAATGAAGGAGTAGGAGACGGAGACCATTACAAAAAGTCAAAACTGGTTAAAATACAGAAAACATCTGATCATGTGCTATCCAGCTCCAAGTGACACAACACAGCTCCTGCTCCTGGGGTTAAGGGAATATTACTGAAGAGGGAGTTTAAAGATTGAAAAAGCTAGAAAAACTAGAAGTCCGCTGTGAAATTATGTCTCTTAGAAATGTCAGGAAAGCTATACTTATGATAAAAATCAATATAATAATGTACTATGAGTGACTGTCCCCCCAAACCAAGCAACCTCTATCTCAGGGACTTCATCAGTTCCCCAGTGGAAAATATCATCATAGTTGGGCATGCTGACAATGACACCCCGCCCCCCTCAGAACACAGCAGGAGACCCTCATCTGTGTATCCTGCTGTTTTCTAACACCTGGAAATGCATCACATTGCCTCAGCAGGGGGAAGGACAGTTTAATGTATACAGGCCATGGAAGACTAGACTGAAGACTATTTGTACAGCTATCGAAAGCCCTTATTGGTACTGAGTAAGACTTTTCAGGAGTGGCTTGTTGGGGGAGGAGTGCCCACAGCCATAAATAAAACCCCCATCTACTCTTTGTAAGAAGGCCCAATAAATTAGTGCATTCCCCAGCAGGAACTTTGGCTGAATTATGCCTAGATTTGTCATTGGAACCTTGGGAAAATTGGTAAAAAATTGGTCTATATTTTCTCAAGGGTAGGAATTTAGCAACATTGCCTAGTAAAGACCAGAACACTGATAACAGAAATAAGCACTCTAACATTGAAAGGGGTAAGTCATGGGACTCAAATACCAAATAGAGAATACTACAGGCAGCTAAGTAAAGCTAAGACCAGGAATAACAGTTTTCCCTGGGAATGAGCCCCCTAATGGGTAATCTTTTATTAGTGGTCCGCATAAAAGTAACTCTACATAAAAGTAACATCAAACAGGTACAACAAGCTCCATTTATGTGTGTGTGTGTGTGTGTGTGTATATATGTGTGTGTGTGTGTGTATACATATGTGTATATGTGTGTGAAACAATAATAATTATAGAAAAGGAGAACATGAACTTGGAAGCAATTAAGGGGAGTAGTAACAAAGTGGTTAAAGGGGGAAAACACAGAAAGAGTTGAAGGCAAGATTAGGAAAAGGGGGTGGTAAAATAAAAATTAAATTATAAATTAAAAATCATAGAAAAACATTATTTCATTATATACCTTTAAAATACATATGGAGTTACACTGCACAGGGTGATAATGCTCCTATAGAAGCCATGGACTACCTAAAAAAAAAAAAAAAAAAAAAAAAAAAAAAAACTAGTGACAGGCAAGGAATGGAAACTTCCTTTTAGCATGTGTAGGCCAAGGGAGTTAAAGTAACTTCCTATCAATATAGGATATAGCACTGCCCTTCCTTGCATTCCAGATCTTGAGGATAAGTCCCTATTGCCAAAGACACCATACACTTTGGCCACAGGATATGGAAGAGTTGAACTGGTAGCATTGCTTAACCCAAAATTCTAGTTAATGAGATGTTTTCTGTGTTGGATGGTGGCAGGGGGACATACATGGTACTTTTTTTTTTTTTTTTTTTGTTTTTTTTTTAATTTTAAGAAATTTTCTATTCATTTTATATACTAACAACAGATTCCCCCTCCTCCCTCTTCCCACCCTTCCAACCCCCACCATTTCCACCTCCTCCAAGTCAAGGTCTCCCATGGGGAGTCAGCAGAGCCTGGTACATTCAGTTGAGGCAGGTCCAAGATCCTCCCCCTGCACCAAGGCTGCAGAAGATGTCACACCTTAGGCACTGAGCTCCAAAAAGCCCACTCATGCACTAGGGACAGATCCCAACCCCCCTGCCTGGGGGACCCCCAAACAGTTCAATCTAAACTGTCTCACATATCCAAAGGACCTAGTCCAGTCCCATGGGGGCTCCACAATTATTGGTCCACAGTTCATGGGTTTCCACTAGTGTTGCTGGTCGTCTATGTATGTTTTCCCATCATAATCCCCATGTCCCTTGCTTATAGAATCCCTCCTGTCTCTCATCGATTGGACTCCTGGTGCTCAGCCTGGGGCCCAGCTGTGGATCTCTGTATCTGCTTCCATCAGTAACTGGATGAAGGCTCTATGATGACAGTTAGGGTATTCACTTGTCTAGTTACTGGAGTACACCAGTTCAGACACCCTCTCGACTATTGCTAGCCTAGATGCCCCTCAACCGAAGAATGGATAAAGAAAATGTGGCACATATACACAATGGAGTACTGCTCAGCAGTAAAAAAACAATGATATCACGAAATTTGCAGGCAAATGGGTGGAACTAGAAAATGTCATCCTGAGTGAGGTAACCCAGACGCAGAAGGACAAACATGGTATGTACTCACGCATAAGTGGATACTAGATATAAAGTAAAGGATAACCAGACTACAACTCACAGCTCCAGAGAAGCTAGCTAACAAGGAGAACCCTAAGAGGGACACACAGATAGCCCAGCGAAGGAGAAATAGATGAGATCTACATGAGCAAACTAGGAGTGAGGGGGCAATGGAGGGCAAAGAATGGGGGATGAGAACATAAGGAAATGGGAGGGTCGAGCTGGAACAGGGACAGAGTGGGTGAGTAAGGAAAGTGATACTGTGATAGAGGGAAACATCATGGGAAAAGAAAGAAACAAGGTGCTAGGGAAGTTCCCAGGAATTCACAAGGATGACCCTACTTAGACTACTAGGAACATGGTACTTTTTTTTTAAAATTTATTTTATTTTATTATACAATATAATTTAATTTTACATATCAGCCACGGATTCCCTTGTCCTCCCCCCTCCTGCCCCGCTCCCCTTCCCCCCATTCCCATCTCCTCCAGGGCAAAGACTCCCCCAAGAATTGAGATCAACCTGGTGGACTCAGTCCAGGCAGGTCAAGTCCCCTCCTCCCAGGCTGAGCTAAGTGTCTCTGCTAAGCCCCAGGTTTCAAACAGCCAATTCATGCACTGAGCACAGGACCCGGTCCCACTGCCTGGATGCCTCCCAAACAGATCAAGCCAATCAACTGTCTCACCCATTCAGAGGGCCTGATCCAGTTGGGGGCCCCTCAGCCATTGGTTCATAGTTCATGTGTTTCCATTCGTTTGGCATGGTACTTTTTAAACCCTAATAATGACTCATGCTGAGAGAGAGAGAGAGAGAGAGAGAGAGAGAGAGAGAGAGAGAGAGAGAGAGAGAGAGAGAGAGA
>CABHPH010157721.1:0-21882 GCA_902168325.1 Peromyscus nudipes | reverse complement strand
AGAGAGAGAGAGAGAGAGAGAGAGAGAGAGAGAGAGAGAGAGAGAGAAATAAAGAAGAGTACACCTGAGAAAAAAGAGAGGGAGTCCATTTTTTTTTTTTTGATCAAGAAAAGCCCCATTTGTGCAGGCAACTTTCCATCCGTTTCAGAAAAAGAGAATGACAGTACACAAAGTCTTACGGTCAGTCTGAAAGCAGCATTTACACATACTCAACCTTTACTCTACAAAGAAACATTGCCTTTGTCAGGATTGATCCTAAGGGATTTATTTGACTGACTCCATGATCTGACTGCGGGGCAAGACTGAGATTCAAACATCCTCCTATATTTGTAAATCCTACTTATTTTCTGACACTCACCCGATTCCGACACTCATTCACTCATATTTTTCCAAGTTTATCTGTCTCTGTTTTATGTTTTCTTTTTAGTTTTCCTTTTCTTTTTGAGACAGCGCCTCACTTTATGGCCCAGACTAGCCTTAAATAGTAATTCTGCTACCTTAGTTCTCAAATGCTAGAATTACAGGTTTAAGCCTTACATGTGGCTTCTAAGACCTTTTGACTTTTCTATTTCTGAGGATCTAATGTATCTCTGAGAAATTAAATCATAAATACTCCAAAATTATTAAAATTATTTCTGTGTGTCTAGTGGCTTAAACATGAATGTTTTATAAATAGTACAATTTCAGAGATATTTGAACAACAAAGAAGAAAATTAGCCAAGGCCTTTGGATAAATTATTTTAGAAATATTGTTGAAATTAAATACTGATGTGGTATATAAACAAATCCAAAGAATGTAATATACTGGTCATTCAGAGTGGTATCAACAAATAGTTCTGAGAATTTTGCCAAATCAGATAGAATCACCTATTAACTTTGCCAACTATGAATGTAAAATTTCCATGGAATTAACTTAGAATTATGCTGCTTACTTCCATATTTAATCTCATAAAGGATGATGACCCAGACAATGAACCTAACTATGAACTTTATTTTAACAGTAATTTTCAACAAATACATAATAATTCTATAGAGATTAAATTACAATGAAAAGGATTAAAGAGAATTTCTGTGTTTGAAAATCATAGTGGTTTTGGTGAAATATTTACTACAGGGACACACAAATCAAACATATCAGGTAAACAAAATAATTAAAAAAAAAACCTAAGGACAAGGACAGGGAAGTTTGAGTATCAAGACTAATGGAAACAAGTAAACAGATACAGAAAAAGGAAAATATATCCTGATAGATGTGAAACAGATGATTCACATCTCTTGTGTAACGGCAGAAACAAGGGATTAAAAAAAGTGCACTACAATAATAACTACATACTTCTCAAATCTGATGAAAGCATACACCAGCTACATTCAAAAGGGTCAACAAATGTCAAGATAAAGAAAACCACACTGAGAGACAATACAGTACAAATCTTGAAATTTGCAATAGAAAAATAGTACTTTTGAAAGGAGAATGAATGAAGTAAAATTTCATGTTAAAGCAATTCCCAGCAAGAGTAATTAAAGACTGCTGATCAGGAATCATCAAGACAGGCAGTCAGTGACCCAGCATAAAAGTGCTGAAGGTCAATAACTATCAATCATGAATTTTACATGAAAGAAAAATACACATTCAAAGGGAAAGGCAATTATAATATCCCCAGAACATGAAAAGTTGAAACAATTATCTGTTATAGTTTGTGATTGAAAAATAGCCAAAGGAATTCTCTCTGCATTGAAGACTAGTATACAATACCTTCACTCAACTTGAAGAAACCTGAATCTCCACTAAAGATAACTACATAGATTATAATTTTTAAAATATAAAAGTTTTTGTGATGATAAAAGAAAAGAAAAGCTATGTAGATGCCTGGACAAGTAGGGTGGCATAAAAAAAGTACAGAAATGCAACAGTACACAGTAGGTGAAGACCAAATTCAGAAATGTTATACTTAATATTTGAACAGAAGAAACAAACGACATTAATAGAGGTTGTATGACAACATGGCCCAGCAAGGAGTGGAACCCCTGTGTTAGAATCTTAAGTAAAGGGATTAAGAAAAATCTTACTAATCATCAAAGTTTCCGAATATGAAACACTGAAAAAATATAATAAAGGCAGTAGACCTACAGTCTGTGCAGCAAGGACTCTTCAGGAAATAGTGACCTGTGCTTCCTACTTCCTCACCGGAACCTGAGGTGGAAAACATGCTAAGGGGAGCTTTGCCATGAAGTCAGGTGAAGAGAGAAAACTCAAACCCCTGTATTTGTTCACTTGTCAAGACAAACAATCTTCCGTGGTTAAGTGTGCAACCGACCCTAGGGTTGCTGTGGTTCCAGGACATTGGCTGCGGCTGGGACACTGATTTACCCAAGTCAGAGGTCAACTTGGTGGCAGGTGCTGACTGCATTCCAGTGGGAAGCAGAGAATAGATTGGAAATTGAGTTCTTAGAATAGATGCACTGCTACCAGCTGCCTGAATATGAGCACAGGCTTATTAAGACATATGTGTGAAAGGACAGGCAGGACACTCAGGGTTTTTGCTCACTTTCAATGAATATTCCTTTGAATACTCTCTCTGCTTTCAGAACTTTGGACTTTTAATGACAATACACCCCTCCTTTCACTAGCTGAGTACCTCTGAAGTGCAAGAAGGGACACTGTTGCCTTGTCCCCACTCACAGGTAGTAGGAATTCATTGGTCATGCCTTCTGTATCTGCACCTCTGCTGGGTCAATTAAGGTGATCACATCATTAATTTAACCCAGAAATAGTCATGCAGCAGTAGACAGGATAGAAAAGGACTAGAACTCAATAGAACCATTTATGATTTGACCTCATTGGTCCAGAGAGGAAATATATTTACCTCTAAGTCTAGTAAACTTCCTAACAAGAATCCATTATAAAAAAAAAAAAGGATGATCCTCTAGATTCTCATCAAGAAACAACATTTATTTTTATTAAAAAAGAAATGAAGTGTGTCATGTACAGAAAGCTTCCCTGGACCTCTCTGTACAGCCAAAATTGACCGTGAACTTTCAATCCTCCTGTCTCTGTCTTTCAAGTCCTAGAATTACAGCCCTGCAATAGCACATCTGTTTCCTGTGGTGCTGTTGATCAAATTCAGTGCTTCCTTATTGTGAGACAAGCATTCTATCTACTGAGCTATGTTCCCACTACAAGAGATCATGTGTTGCTGTTGCTGTTTGAGACCATGAAGCTCTGACTGTACTGGAACTAACTTTGTAGACAGGCTGGCTTTGAACTGAAAGAGAGCATTCTTCCTCTGACTCCTGAGTGCTTGGATTAAAGGTATGTACCAGCACTCCATACACAAGAATTGACTTGAACCATTTACTCTTTTGTGTTTAATTATTTTATGTTGTTTACTTTCATTTTTTCCCCATACCTTAGTCTGAGGTATATGTCTTCTCATTTCTACCTCGTTTCTTTTCTTACCCCTCTATTATTTACTCTGTTATTGATGTGTATATATTTATTAAATTGTAATAGAATAGTTGATGCTTTATTTTTAAGCTCTTTTCCTGTCAGCTATTTTTATGGGTGAAATTTCTTTATTTGAATTGATTCTGTATAGTACTTTTTTTGGTGTAGTTTTTTTTTGGAGTAGCTGGATCTTACTCTGTAGAGCAGGCTGGACTCAAACTCACAGAGATCTGCCTAGCTCTGCCTCTCTGGTGCTGGGATTAAAGGTGTGAGCCACCACTGCCCAGCCTAGTTTTGTTTGATATCTTCTCAGTCCACTGATATACAAATACAATTCAAGTTGGAACTGAGACTCAAAGAGAAGACTGATCACCAGGAAGAAACCACTTATAAAAGCTATTGATCTCAACAGCTGCCTAAATCTCAATTTAGAAGCATAAGAAATTTGAATAATTAGGAAGCATTACTCTTGTCTTTTGATAGTTTATAACTATTCAATAAAATAACCCAAATATAAAATGATTTCAATGCTCAGAAAACAACACAAAAACCTAAATTTAAATATGAACTGTGACCTTAAAGGGCAAAGGATTTAACAGATGAATATAGCAAAGGAGTCAACTCAAGACATGGATAAGAAATGTATCAAATCAGCATTTATTTGGAAGAAAAACTGGATTTATTGGAAAGATGGAAAGGCTACTAAAATAAAAAGAAATCTCAACAGAAAACATGTTCAACATTCTAGATCATGCAAAAGGAAGGATGTTCAGGACTGAAGAAAATTTTCTCCTTAAAATTATAAGGAAGGACATTAACGACTAAACATATCTATGACTTTACTACTTTTATAATATAAATGAAACCAACATATTAATCTTTGATTAAAACACACAAACACACACACACACACACACACACAAACACACACACACACACTGTCCCTATTCAAAGGAACAAAAGCTCCAAATTTCTTATACCTAAAGATGTTGAAATCCAAATACAGTTCATAATAGAACCCAAAATAGATATATCTTTGTATAAAACTTACCTCACATAGTTAAATTTTCATGACTACAGAACAAAGATAGAATGTGAAAGAAATATAAGTTACATTTCTTTTTTTTAATTTTTCATTAAGAAATTTTTTGTTCATTTCACATATCAACTGTTGGTTTTAATGTGGTGATGCTATGTTATTCATTAAACGGTGCTGTTACCTTGTAAGAAAAGTCACAAGGTATGAAAAAACTCATTATCAGAGTTTTATTAGGAGGAAGGAGGGACAGGACAGAATGTGGTCAGGCCTGTTGGAAAGACACGTGAGGAGGAGGGAGAGATGGGAGAGGAGGAGAGAGCAGAAGAGAGGGGAGGAGTCTGTGACTGGTTTTTTAAGGATTTCCCTGCAAATGTGCATATTGGCTTATGAAGCTATGCCCCACATGCACATAGATTACGTGATCATGCTGCTTGCAAATTATGTGATCACACAGCACGCAATTAAGTAGGACATGAGGCCCCTTGCTTGGCTACTGAACTGTACATGTGTGGTCATATAGCTGGTGGAGTGGCCAGGAATTCCAAAGCAAACACAGTTGATCTTCTCTTCCGTCTTCCCAATCCCTACTAATCTCAGGTTCTTGGTCACTCAAGCAGTGTTGGGTAGATTCCATCTCCTGAGCTGTAACTCAAATCAGACATGGGTTAGTTACTCCCACGATTCTGTGCCACCCTTACACTAGCATATCTTACAAGCGGGACACCATTGTAGATCAAAGGGTTTATGGCTGAACTGATGTTTCTATTCCTCATGGTAGTATGCAGAGTAACTTCTTGTATCTAAGATGCTAGCCTATTGTGGGTGAAGGCTACTTTATTTCATTTCTAGATATTTTTCTCTCTTATTACCCTGCAGGTCCTTAGCATAGATTTTATGACTTCCAGTTCAGTGTTTGTGTAAGATTCCTGGTTGTAGGAATGAGTGGGTCTCTGTATCTATATCTGATTCTTATGCCTTTTCTTGGGCTATTTTCCTTTTGTCTGTTTTATCCTATTCCAATGTGTTAGATTTTTCTTCTCTTTTCTTTTCTTCTCTTCTCTTTTCTTTTCTTCTCTTCTCTTCTCTTTCCTCCCCTCCCCTCCCCTTCCTTTCCCTTTCCTTTCCATTTTATCCCTAACAAGTATATATTTGTTTTCTATCAAAGACAGTTATGGAGTAGATCTAGATGGGAGAGGAGGTGAGGAGGAACTAGGAGGTGTAGAGAGAGGGAAAAACCATAATCAGGACACATTACAAAGAAAAACAAGCCATCTTAAATAAAATGAAAAAATATCAAATCTAAAAAGGAACCCAGGCACAAAGCATCCAAGAAGTCTGGGACATTGTGAAAAGAACAATTGTATGAATAATAGGAACAGAGGAAGGAGTAGAAACACAGGTCAAGAGTACAGAAAATATCTTCAACAAAATCATAGAAGAAAATTTCTCTAACATAACGAAGGAGGTGCCTATCAAGATGTGAGAAGCATACAGAACACTCTGCAGACAGAGGCAGAAAAGAAATACCCGGGACATATAGTAATCACAACACAATACACGGAACATCAAAAGAGTATTAAAATCCACAAGGGACAAAAAGTGACAAATGTGTTCAAATAACATCTGATTTCTCAATGGAGACTCTGAAAGCAAGAAGGGTATGGACCGATGCTCTACAAACTTGGAAAAATCACAGACACTGTCAGCCCCACTAGAGCCAGCAAAACATTCAATAACATTAGACATAGAAAGAAAAACTGTCCAAAATAAAACAAAATTTAACGAGTATCTATCTACCAGTCAGTTCTACAGAAGGCACTACAATGAATATTTCAGTCTAAAGAAGTGAACCACACCCAAGGAAACACAAAGAATAAATGATCCTAGACCAGCAAATGAAAAGAGGGGGGAAAACACCATAAAAATAGCAGAAATCAATAAACACTGCTCATGGATAAGAATATTCATAATCCAAATTATCTGATAAAAAGACAGAGAGGATTATGAATTGAGAGTGACTGACTTCCATACCCTATTTTCACCAATTTTAATTTATTCAATTGCACAATTATATTTTTTCCAAAATTGGCAACATAGCATGTCTCAATAGATATAAGAAAACTGAAACAACACTCTGCATTGTATCTGACCCTATAAATTAAAGCTGGATATCAACAACAAAAGAATCAACACAGAGTATACAAAACCATGGGAAATGAACAACTCACTAATGAGTGAAAAAATCTATCAGGTAATAAATCCTGAAGATTAAAAGATAATTAGGAATTGATCAAAAGTGAAAACACAGCACACCCAAGCACACTGGACACAACGAATAAAAGCAGTTCTAAGATAAGGGTCCTTAGCTTGAAATAACTCCATGTAAAATTATTGGAGAGATGTCGTATTAGCAACTTAGCAGTACACATGAACTCTCTACAAATAAAAGAAGAAACAACATCTGAAGAGAGTACATGGGAAGAAATTTTCAACACCTACTAGACTTTCAATGAAAAATTGATGTCAATTCTCCTCAAATTGTTTCTCTAATAGAAACTGAAGGAACATTTCCTTATTCCTTTTATGAGCTCACAATTGTGCCAATACATACAATCCACTAGGGAAGAAAATTATAAATGAGTATCACTTATCAACATACATGCAAAAAATTCTCAATAAAATACTTCCTAACCAAATCCACATACAGAACAAATAAGTCACCTACAATTATCAAGTTGGCTTCTTCTCAGAGATCCAGGAATGGTTCAATGTACTTAAATCAATAATGGAAAACCACCACATAAACAGACTGAAAGACAAAAAAATACATTGATCATCTCATTAGGTGTAGAAAATATGTTTAACATGTTTAACAAAATCTAACATCCCTTCATAATAAAAGTACTGGAGAGACTAGTAATTCAAGGGACATACTTCAACAGAATAAAGGTGATTTACTGCCAGCCCACATCTAACATCAAAACTAAATGGAGAGAGAGTCAAACCATTTCCTAAAATCTGTAACAAAACACACACAAACATAAACACACACACACACACACACACACACACATACACACACACACACACTAGCCTAGATAAAGCAATCCTAAATAACAACCGCAAGAGCAACAACAAAATTGCTGGAGGTAATTCCATCCCAGATTTCAAGTTGTGTTGCAGAAACGTAGTAATAAAAACCCCATGATAATAGCATAATAAGATCAATGGAACTGAACTGAAGACCCATACATAAGTTTACCACTCTATGGACACTTGAGTTTTTTCAAAGCAGTCAAACTACAAACTGGAGGAAATATATCATTTCCAAATAAAGGTGATGATCAAACTGAATGGTTGCATGTAGAAAGTGGGTTATAGATACATAATTATCACCCTGTACAATACTCTGGGACAAAAGGATCAAGGACCTCAGCATCAGAGCAGATACTTGAATCAGATAGAAGAGAAAGTGGGAATAATATTGAAATCATTGGCACACATGGAGAGAGAGAGAGAGAGAGAGAGAGAGAGAGAGAGAGAGAAGCGCTTTTAAAATGAAAAAAAATTGAAATGTGATTTGATAAAACTTGTGGACCACAAAGAATGAAAGGTGCCTCCAATAGGGAAATCTGCAGGAATAGTTTTTTAGTAGTATCAAACACAGAATGAAAATACACTGGAAAGGGGACTAATTAGATTGACTAATTAATTAACTAATATGATCTGAGTTTTCCAAAGATTGCTGTTTGCATACTGAGAACCAGATAGCCATCTAGCCCATGAAGGTGGATGCCTCAGTAGTCCCAATCAGATGGTAAATTCCTTGGAGCTTCCTAGAGAGACACCTAGGAATCCTTCAGAACAGGATGGGATACTGAAAGGATGGATCTGATATCAGTGAAAGATGGCAAGGGTAGTGATAGAAACACTAAAGATGTACTGATTAGCAAGGGGCAAAGGTACACAGGTACAAAAGAATGGCTTTCCCCTTGGATCTCCATTTATCTGAACTGCAGGTGGTAGATGTCACCTACTTTTGGAAAGGGTTCTCCAGGAAGTTCCTCATATATGTGCAGAGACATAACTCTTGTATTATTACACAGCTAATCAAGGTGACAGTTGAGTAAGGAGTTAATGCCACGTTTATTGAAGCATTATTCACAATAACCATCCTCGGTGTCCATTAACAGATGCTTGTGTGAAGAAAACATGCTCTATGTACTCTTTTGGAATTCCAATTAAGCATAAAGAGGAAAGGCACAGTGTCACTTCCAGCTGGACTGGAGATCATCCTGTAAAGTGCAATAAATCATGACATGCTTTCTTTAATGTGTGGACTGTAGGAGAAGAAAAGGTCAACAGAGAAAAAGAGGGATTGAAAGAGGAACTCCAATGAGAATGAGGTACTAAAGAGTATGGAAAGAATGAGTACGATCAACATGCAACATGTGCATGCTACCAAATGTCACAGGGAAATCAATAAACTTCTGCAACTGATATATGCGGATGAATATAAATATGCAAATATATTTGGCTTATTTCTCTAGGCACATCTCTGATATTTATTTTACTGCTAAAGATCTGGGAATGTAATTAGTTTCTGCCTGCTCACCTCTCTAATTCTAACAGTTTTGGAAGGTCCTCTTTGGGAAGTTTTCATTTATTCCATTCCTTTATCTGAAAGAACACTATATTAAGCAGCAGAAGGCTTTCACAAAGACTTGTATACATATAATTGGAAATATAATGATTTTTTAGACATTATTCATTATTTTTAAAGATCTTTGTGTACTTAAACTTTGAAACTTAGCAATCTCTTTTTATGATAAAAGCATTTTTTTCGGCACATCTAGGTGAATAGATTAGAGGAAGAAGCATGTTTGCTGATGTAGTATATATTTTTCCTTCTCTTGAGACCTGTTTCCTCCATCTGGGTTGCCTGGAATAGCCTTGAGTTGACCGTTTGTGCCTAGTCTTCTTGCATCTTGCTACATAGTGTTTTCATTGGTATCACTGGGATGCATGCTCTTCTCTGAAGGGAAATGGACGAGAAGTGGATCTGGAGGAGAGAGAAGGCTGTGGTAAGGATGTATTGTATGAGACAAGATAAAAAAAAAGAAAAAAGATAAAAAACACTGAAGGGAAAAATATATAGTAAATTAATTTGTTTTCTTTATAAGTGATGAGATTTCTGCTTTGTTAAATCATTTAATATAATTTTCTTGTTTGAAGACATGGAGGTTAGAATGTTAATCATTTTGAATTTTATTATGTCAGTAGCTCAGCATCTTTTCAATGAGCAATATTTACACATCATATATAGAAAGGCACACAAAATGTAGAGCTCTAACACTTCAACTTTTAAAAAGCATAATCTTTTGCTTCATAAAATTTAAGCCAAATATAAACCAAATAATTTCATGGGGGTAATTTCAGGAATCAAAAATTAATAAATTACATATGTACAATTTATTAATTTTTATTATTAATATATTAATACAATAACTATACATATGTATATATTATAGAACAATATGATTTATATATACACATATATGCACATATATACATAAAACTTTAAACTGGCATATAAATGCTTATATATTCAATGTCACATATAAAAGTATTGTTTGTATAGAAAATTGAAGGATAGCCGGGCGTTGGTGGCGCACGCTTTTAATCCCAGCACTCGGGAGGCAGAGCCAGGCGGATCTCTGTGAGTTCGAGGCCAGCCTGGTCTACCAAGTGAGTTCCAGGAAAAGGCGCAAAACTACACAGAGAAACCCTGTCTCGAAAAGCCAAAAAAAAAAAAAAAGAAAAGAAAATTGAAGGATAATGACATCTGTAGCACAAGTTCCTACTTCGTTGCTATCACCATCTCCTACAATGCATCATCTGTTGCCAGGCAAAAGGAAGATTTGGAACTATATCAGGAAACACGTAAATATAATTAACTCTCTAATTTCACAATCTCTTTCTCTCCCTTCATTCCTGAGATAGATTTTTTTCTCCTTCAGCCTTTTATGCTAATTTTAAACACAAAGACAATTGAAATAGGGAATGCATTTAAACACAGATAAAACAATTCTTTGAGGTTTTCATTTATTCCAATATAACAAGTACAATTACTCTGGGTACTAAAAACACTCTAAGTATCAACGTAGGTGTGAATGACTCTGCTCTCAGGAAACATGATGTTGTTGAACTTGAGGCTTCATTACTAAAGAATTATAAGGACATTTTATTTCATTAAATAATTTATGTTTCTAAAATATTTTGTATTGTACACAATAAATTTTGTATTATACAAAAGAAATGAGTCTGAAACCAATCTGTTGTGGTAAAGTGTTGCTGAAAGTATAAATTGTCTACTATCATCCAAATAAAAAACATTAACACAGTTTATGTTTTTTTGTGAGACATAAGATTTGCCTAAAAGTATAGATATCATTAAAATTCAAATCCTAGAATCTAATATAATAAAATTATTGCTTTTTCACCATATGAATTGTTGAATACATTATTTAAACAACTGATAAATTGTGTAACACATTAAAATAATTACACTGGTGTTCATAATATCATTTGTTGAGAAACTTAAACTGATTGCTTGATTAGGCCTAAATTTGATCTTAAAAATTAATCTAAAAAGCTTCCATTTGATTAGACACATCTTTAAATTATAATATTAAATGCAAATAATAACGTGGCAATATTGAAATTGGGTCAACCTATTAATATATCACTTTATTCCTTTCTAATCATCATATCTCTTACAAAGAGAATACACAGTAAGAATTAATTAAATTGTGATATGAAATAGTTCAGTGGTACTCTTAAAATATATCAAGTAAGTGATATTTAGTTACCAATTCCAAATTTGAGCATTGATATTATTTGAAAACAATATTGTCATATATTTTTAACTAAAAACCTTGGTTTTGAAAAAAAAAGCTGGAGAAAAGTGAATTGAGAATTTTAA
Source organism: Peromyscus nudipes (assembly GCA_902168325.1). NCBI lineage: Eukaryota > Metazoa > Chordata > Mammalia > Rodentia > Cricetidae > Peromyscus > Peromyscus nudipes. Next base: position 10,413 of record CABHPH010157721.1, on the reverse strand, counting down.
TTTTTTATATTTATTTATTTTATTTTGTGTACTCAAGTGTTTTTTCTGACACACTTATGTGCACTACAGTGTGTACAAATGGTGGGGTCATCATGTTGGTGCTAAGAACTGTACCAAGGTCCCTTGTAAGAACAGTGAGTGCTCTTATGTGGGGAGCCATCTGGACAGCCCTTTGAAAGAAGAATTTTATTTAAATTCTGGTGATTTAATCTGCAATATCAAAATTAACATGTAACTATTATTCTGATAATTGACTCTTTTTACAATGCATATTTATTTTAAACAATAGTGAAATTGGAGCACATTGGACACTTTTATCTGCATGTGTAAAATCTATATCTGTATTAGCAAATGCATTGCTTTACAAAAAAATGCAGATATTTGTCTTTCAATGCCTCCTGACTGCCAATATTAGAGATATGAGTGATAATATTTCCATCTTGAGATGTGCTCTAAGATATGCAATCTGACTGTACATAAATGTCTAAAAATAAACTTGTTTATAATACAGATGTGTCAATTTATGTCTTGAATAATCCTTTCTTTTGCTGTACTTGAGTCATCATTTTATTTATACATTTACATGAGCTGCAATGCTATGTTGCTATAATAAGTATAATTTAATGAATTAGCATTTACTTCCCTGTTCTGTCCAGAGCAGCCCTGAGGTTCTTTTCATGGCATGCTTAGTTCCATGATATGGCACTTTGACTTGGAACAAATTCTTTGGTAGATACAGCTGAATGAAATTCTTTCTATTTCAGAAAGTCTAAAGCCCTGAATTTAATCATCTGCTTGTTTCATTGAGGCAGTATTTCTAATAGTCCCTCTTGAATATACTGATACTGTAAATGTTTTGAAATATAGAATCCTGACAGAGCTACTAATTGTCACACAAATAGTCATAAAGGTTTTGTTGCTCTCTGAAACTCTTTCCTTGAAATGGCTATTCCTGCCGTCTATGCTTATTCTGCCTGTACTTAATATGAAAAGATGAGAAGAAGTAGCATTACTGTAATATTTTAAATCAATTTTTGTTATATTAGCAAACTCTTCTGCACATTTAAACATTTAGATGGATGTGGTTTCTGAGTTTTAAAAGAAAATTATTTAAGGAAAAACTTTAAATCATACATTTTTGTGGTCTGTTTTCTGTATGTCTGTTTGGTTGTTTGTTTTCCAGAGTTGACTGTGAATTCAGTTTTATTTTAAATCAAAACACATGTTTTCAAGACATTTTTTTTGTAATACGAAAAGATTGTTGAGCTAAAAATGTATGAGATTTTCCTGATGATCTGAACATATTCTTCGTCTTCAGTTTCCATACCGCTTTTACACTCTGATAAATAGCCAGAGGATTAATGCTTCAGTGAAAGCTAGCTCGTGGCTTTCAAAAGGAAACCTCTTCAAGTCAAATTCTCAATGTGCCTGGACTACAAAATAAATCTTAAATAAACATAGGGAGGCGAAAACAAATTGTTACTTTTTCGATCATTTATCTGTCTCCACCGATTTGTCTGCAAGGTGAACACTCACAGATACATGTTATTCACACACAGACACAGATTTATGTATAGATTTCTAGACAAAATATCCCAGGTAGTCTCAGCATGGTAGCAACAGCAATACTGGTCAAAAGAAGCAAGTATTTCTTTTGTTAGATAATTAAAAATTCAATTATCAATCACGTCCCTTCAGGTAAGGAGTCCAAGATATACTGAGAACATATCACAGCATAATTCTGCAATTTTTAAAAAAGTTTTGTGACTTCTAATACCAAAATTCTGCTTATATTAAACAACATATTGGCATATGTAAACATTTTATTAGTTCTTTCACATGGACTGTAAACATTCAAAAATAAACAAACGTGTTGACACAATTATTACATGCTCACAGCACAAGAATGACAAGAAACTTTGTCTCCATTTTTTTCTCCCAATGGTTGACACATCACCTTCTTCCCAAGGTCCAGTGGAAATAACAAAATGACACAGCAGAGACAGAGAGGAGGAATTTCTCAAAGAGGAAAACAAATATTATATGACTCCACTATCTTTGGTCCAATTTACTGGAGAAACAATGTGTTTATTTTGTAAGCTTTTAATTGTTCACTGTTTACTGTAAAATTCTGAGACTCTCTTGACTTCTATTTCCTAGTTTTGGAATAGATGATGCCAAATCAGTTTCCTTGTTCTGTGGAAACTTCTTCTGGGAATGATCAGTTTTTTGTCACCATAAAAATCATTCTTCATAAGTTAAATATTACTTAATAGCACATCTGAAAAACTTGTTGTTTTTTTAATACCAGTTGATTTTAATTTTACTACTTCATAATGGCTTTCAGGGAGGTACCTTTGAATGGTTCCAAATCCATTTTAGGCAAGCTCCTTCTGGAAGTCTCCATGCTGTTTCCTAATCTCATCCCTAGTGATTTAAATATTGTTTGACAAAGAAGTATTATTTTTCTGAGATTTGCCTCTTTTACCTTCTTTTCAAGTTCTCACTGCCAATTCTTACGATGAACATGTGGTGATATTAAATGTATTCCACAGAGTGAAGACAAATACACATGGAGTATATTTAGATGAAGGATTTTTCAAAATGAGAATATAAGTTGAAGAATATACAGGTTGTGCTTAATTGCATATTAATGCTTATTTTAAGCATCGATTTTAATTCTTGTACGAGGGAGACTAAAGTAAGGTTATTCTAACACACAATGAAAATGCTGCTTCCTGAAATAGTCTTGGTATCATTATAATTTTGAAATTTAATTATTTTTATTTGATTATTAATGATTTGTCTGCTTGTATGTCAGTGTAGCAAGTACATGACTGATGACCAAGGAGGCCAGAAGAGAGTCCATTAAAAGCCATTTTTGTCAGTTAGCTTGCATTTCTTATCACCCCGTAAGTTGCTTGTGATGTGGAGCCTGACTAAAGAAATGTGTTCTGAAATCATTATTGGTCTGACTGCCAAATCTGCAACTTTATATTTCACAAACATATTCTTTGCAGAAAGAAAAGAAAACAATTATATTCATGACAAAAAAGAAAAAGTCAGGTTAAAAAAAAACTGACCACCCAACTACCATGTTTCTGTTAGGAGGAAATTAAAAAGCAGTGTGAGAGGGTTATACAGTGATGGCATGAACTTTCATCTTTCTTAGCATGCTGTTAGAAACCTGAAGTCAATACTATAGAATTACTAAATATATTTCATGATGTCAGAAATTGATAAGAAATCATCCCTTGGTTTTTGGCACTTCTGAGATAAGTTATCTGCCACATACATGGTATGGGAAGAGTGTAGAATCCGTGGCTGTAAGGTAGTAGATTCAGCTCAATGATAGTCTAAGATATGCAAAGTAAACATTTGAACATTTCAAGTATTGAAGGGTGCTATGAAGAAATAACAGCTAGAGGACATCTTATGGCATATAGGGTTTCATTGTGTGATGAGAAACTGGCATTATTATTTAACAAGACTGAGGAAATATACAGCATCTTCATAGATGTGTATGCAAATTGAGTTGAATACATTAGTTTCTCTGAAGATAGATGAATTTATTAATTTCTACAATGTTTCTGAAATCTTATACAGTGTAGAGTGGATTTCAAAATACAATTAAATCAAATATCTGAATGCTTATAAAATTTTACATAATTAAAACATTGCAATGCACAAGTAAAATACTGTAAATGGTCAAAATTTGAGTTAAATGCATATTTTCTAATAATCTTTAGGAGTGTAACTTCTTATAAAGCAGAAAGGAGAGCTGGCCATGACATCCTGGATCTTTTCCACGTTAACAGTAAGATGTCTGAACATTATTAACCAGTGTTTTACATTGGTAAAGAAACAGAGGAATTGCTTTCTGAGGTCCTTCAAATAGGTACATGCAACTTACTCTTCATGAACCACCTCCCTAAGCCTTGAATTTCTTACTTCTCTTGGCCCTTGCTGACTTTTAAGCCTATTTCAAATAACTTATGTGTACGGGCATTCATCTCACCAGACACAGCTAAGTGGGACCCAATGTACAATAGACCAGCTTCAAAGGACTGTACATCAAAGAGCAGGACTGTAAGTGTCTGGTCAAAGATAGATGTTCCTCTTAGACAAGCAACTCTTTATTCCTTTAAGCTTCTCAAAACAAAATTACATGTACAAATTCATCAAATTTCTTTGACCACATCATATTCAATAGTTATCTTTAAAGTATGCACATACCACACTTAACATTCACTTGTCACCAACAGACATGGAACAAGTTTCATAGTGGGATAGATAATTCTTAGAGCACTGATAGAATTAATTTTTACTTTTCATTTTTTTGTTTATTAATGTTAAACTATTTGTTAATTTTCCAGTAAAACAAAAGTAATAACAGAGAATGGATTTCTGTGAGTTGCCCAAGTTAATATCCTTCCAAGTTCAAAAAGGAGGGGAGAGAGAGATGGCTCAATGGGTAAGAACACTGGCTGCTCTTTCAGAGGACCTAGGTCTAATTCCCAGCACCTACAAGGCATCCTGTATGTAGCTCCACTTTCAGGGGAATCTGACATTTTCACACAGACATACATGCAGGCGAAACAACAGTGCACACAATTTTTTTTAAAGAAGTAGAACAAAGAATTTTTTTTACTTCTTTATGCACAAATTAATATTTTAATCTAATGTTATACTTATGCTAAAGAAGGTACAAAATCCTTTAAACACGCTAAATATATAGAAAACAGATTGCTGGTAAATTGGCTTCAGTTTATAAAGGGACTTTCTCATCTCTTGAAACATCCCTTAAAAGTAATCAGTAATCTTGTGGATTCCTGAGGATTTCCCAAGCACCAGGTTTTTCCCTAGCCCCCTAATGGTTCCCTATGCCAGGATTTCTCTTTCATTGCTTTCCCTCTCCATCCTCCCTCCCCTGGGCCATCTCCGTCCCTCCTGTTCTAATCCCCCATCCCTTCCCTTCCCCCATGCCAGTTTACCCAGGAGAACTTAATTATTTTTCCTTTCTGGGGCTCACCATGTGTGTCCCTCTTAGGGTTCTCCTTTTTACCTAGATTCCCTGAGGTTGTGGATTGTAGCCTGGTTATCCTTTGCTTTGTATCTAACATCCATTTAATGGATAGGGTGCCTAAATTTACCATCCCCTATATCAGATTAGTGCCTCCCATAACTGTCATCATAGAACCTACATCCAGTAACTGAAGGAAGCAGATGTAGCTATCCACAACCAAGCACTGGGCTGAGCTCCTAGACTTCAGTTGAAGAGAGGGAGGAGGGATCACAAGAGCAAGCGAGGTCAAGATCATGATGGGAAAAACCACAAGACAGCTGACCAAAGCTGGTAGGGGCTCATGGACTCTGACCTGTCAGCTGGGGAACATGTATGGGACTGAACTAGGCCCTTGTAATGTGGAAGACAGTTATGTGGCTAGATCTGTTTGGGAAGCCCCTAGCAGTGGGACCAGGACTTACTCTGGATGCATGAAATGACTTTTTGGAACACATTTCCTAGGGTGGGATATCTTATTCAGCTTTGACACGGTGGGGAAGGGCTTGGACCTGCCTAAGCTTAGTATTCCATACTTTGTTGACTCTCCAAGGGAGGCCTTACCCTCTCTGAGGAGGGAATGGGGGTTGGAAAGGGGGGAGGGAGGGGAGGAATAAGAAAAGGAGGAAGGAGGAACTGGGATTGGTACGTAAAATGAAAAAAAAAACTTTTTTAAAAGTAAAAAACATAATCAGTAATGAGTACAGCTTTATTTTCTCTCTACAGAGAGTTTTATTGGGGGATTTATACATTCAATAAATCTTGCGATGGACTAGTGTGTATTACAATGAATTTCAACAAATTTGGAAAGTTCTGTAACCAACATTAGAAAGGAAATGTGTACTTTCATCCTCTTCCTGGTTTTCTATGGCTGTGTGGTCATAACACCTTCCACAGGTGTATAAAACACCTGCTCTGAGATTTGTGCCTGCATTTTGTCTTTCTCAGAAGTTTCAGAACCATCCATGTGTATATACTCATATCTAATTTATTTCATTAAGCATAATTCCCTCAAAATTTCGTGCTGTGTTGCACATATCATTTTGAAATTTTATTTGAGTTGTAATGAGGATTAGCCTTGACTGTCAAGGTCATTGGTTAATAATCACCTAGGAGCAGTTTTGGGTATGTCTGGGAGAGTAATTCCAGATTAACTTTCCTTCCAGAGATGGTTAAATAAAGGAGGAAGACCCACCTTAAGTGTGTGTATATGGGGTGAGGGTGGGGAGTGCATCTTTCAAAAGGCAAACATTTTTCAAAAAGCCTGATTAAAAACAGCATGCCATCTTTTCCATTAACTGAGCAAGTTTGACTATCCTGGCTGCTAGGATGCTTCACTGCCAGCAGACCCTGTTTTCTCTGTCTTCCAAACTGGATTTATTATCAGTGATTCTGGGAGATCATCTAGGCTTTCCATGCCAGGTAGATTGTTAAGGAATTCAGCTTCTCAGAATAAGTTTCGCATGGGTTTTCTGCTCCTTTGGTGTGTGAAAGTCATCATTGGTTTTTCAAGCCCCTGCCATGAAAGCAAAGTTGTTGCTCTATGCATTTCCTGCGTGTTTGTGTGTGTAGTATTGTGTGTGTGTGTGTGTGTGTGAGAGAGAGAGAGAGAGAGAGAGAGAGAGAGACAGAGACAGAGAGAGACAGAGACAAACAGAAACAGAGACAGAGATAGATAGACAGTGACAGAGAGAGATAGTCAGAGAGACAGATACAGAAAGAAAACATACAAGTAGTTCTGTTTTTCTACATAACCCTGACTAACACAATAAGTAAGCATACAATCTAGTATTTCTAATCCAATCCTAAATTTATGAATATTTGGGCACAGTTTAGAGTTACCATAAATAGAGATACTAGTAGCAAACAAAAATCTCTTTTGTGTGAACAAATCATTTCTGTTGGGGAAATGACTAAAGGTAGTATTTCTGGGTCTCAGAGTATGGTAGAAGTTGGTAAGACATTGCTAAGATGATTTCCACATGGGTTGAAATACTTGTTCTTACCACCTGTGGTCTGAATCCTTGCCAGTGCTTTAATCTGTTTATTTTCAGGCATTTCTTTCCTAACAGAATAATAAAAAATATATAGTTTTAGTGCATATTTCAAGATAGCGAATTCTGTTTTGAATTTACATTTTGCCACTAACAGATGATGTTGACAAGTTTTTCTTTATATTGTTAATCATGCCTCCTTTGGTAAAATATCTATTTAAATGTGCTAACTACAGTTAAACACATTATTTAATCTATCCAAAGCTATTTTGTGAAAACTCCAACTGATTTTTAATAATGACTAGCTTTAGCATGTATACTTTATTAAAAATCATTTGATTACGTGCATGAAGGGATGCTCTTTCCTTGTTATTATACTGACCCACATTTCTACTTCTTTAATTCTAAACTAATCTGGTTTCTATAGATCTGAAGATTTATTTGAAGTTACTGAAATGAAATAATACTCTAAACATTCATCTCCAGGGTCTAGCTGGGTGAATGCCAAATTCTCCTTTCCACAACCCTCCCAAACAATCCAGATCTAGACCAGATCCCACATCCATTGTCCCAGACAATTCTTTAATCTGCCTGTACTGAAACAAAATTCTTGGCTTCTTACTTGACCTGCTCTGCAAGTCCAATGAACAAGGGCCTTTCCATGCTATATACAGCTTCTCCAAACAGCCATATCCAGCTCATCTGGGTTATGTCTACTTAAATACACCAGATCCTTCCCTCCATTCATACTTCACAGCTCATAGATCTACCACTGATTCATGCTCAGACCTGGACACAAAACCTGCAAACCAACCCAGTAAGTGCTGTGTTCACCTGACTTCATTAAACCTAAGCCATATTCAAAATCTAGACCCAACCCAATGCACACATACTCTCTTCTGCCCAAGCCTCCTCTGTTCACATCAGATGCAGAATTAACAAAGTAGTCCACACATCCAGATCTCATCACAAAAATAACAACGAAAAAGAACAAGCCAGTGTCTTCTTGCCAAAGTCTACCAGTCCCTCAGAGAAAAAAGATGGAAAAGATATCCTAAGCAAATAGCCCAAAGAAACAAGCTGTTGTATCATTTTAATATCTGACTGTCCTGGGTAGTTCTATGTCAACTTGACACAATCTATAGTCATCTGAGAGGAAGGACCCTCATTGAGAAAATGGCTCCATAAAACCTAGCTGTAGGGCAAATTCTTAATTAGTGATCAATGGGGGAGAGGGCTCAGTCCATTATGGATGGGGCTTCCCTGGGCTGGTAGTCCTTGGTTCTATAAGAAAGCAGGGTGAGCAAGTGATATGGAACAAGCCAGTTAGCAGTACCCCTAAATGGCCTCTGCGTCAGCTCTTGTCTCCATGTTCCTGCAATGTTTGAGTTCCTGTCTTGACTTCTTTTTTGATGAAGAGTGATATAGAAGTGTAAACCAAATAAACCCTTTCCTACCCAGTTTGCTTTGTGATCATGGTGTTATGTTACAGAAATAGAAACCCTAAAGACACTGATAAAATATACTTCAAATGAAAACTAATTAGAAGAGATAATTGGCATTGAAGAAACTCATTATGAAATTTGATTTCTTTGTGGCTAAAGTTAGCCACTGGGTAAAAATGTGCAATTGCTTTGACTGCTTGGCAGTATGTTGTATAAAACAGACCAGCAGGACCCATAGGAAGGTGATCAGTGAACTTTGGAAGGTGAACTGGTCCTTTGGGTTCCTGCTTCGCAGAGGAGATTGCCAGACATTTTACAGGACACGGGAAGAAGTGACTAAGAGACTCTAGGCCTGCAGGCTGAAGATGGATGCCCCAATGTTACAGAGGAACTTTGGATGACTATCCAGGCAGGCAGCTGTCTTTGTCATTTCCAGAATTTTGAAAGTTGCTTACAATGTATTTCCTGTTTACTTAGGTGATATTATTTCCTTCTGGAGTCTTTGATGTAGTTGAAGACTAGATAGTTATAATTATAGTTTTCCTTAGTCATGATAAAAGATAAATTAGATATAAAACTTTAGACTCACAAATATAGGATAGATGATAGAATATTTTCCTTAATTTTGCAAAACACAAATAGACTAGATCTTGTAACTGTAATTCTTGCTTGATAATTGTTCTATTATATGTAATTTTACTTTGTTAAAGTTAAAATATTCCATTTTGATGAGATAGAAAATGAAAAGTGCTGTGGAATGTCGTTCTGTATGCTGTGAATGTGTGTTGTTCTGATTGGTTGATAAATAAAATGCTGATTGGCCAGTAGCCAAGCAGGAAGTACAGGCAGAATAAGCAGACAAGGAGAATTCTGGGAAGAGGAAGGGATGAGTCAGGAGTCACAGCCAGACACAGAGGAAGCAAGATGTCAAGGCAGAACTGAGAAAAGGTGACTAAATATAAATAAAAATTAGCCATGTGACTAATTATAAATAAGAATTATAGGTTAATTTAAGTGTAAGAGCTAGTCAGTAATAAGCCTGAGCTAATGGCTAAGCAGTTATAATTAATATTAAGCCTCCGTATGATTATTTTATAAAAGGCTGAGGGACTGTGGGTGAGAGATTTGTCTTAACCGTTGGCTAGCCAGGATACAGGAAAACATCCCTTCATGATAAAATCCTGGAGGGATTAGGGATACATGGGATATAACTAAACATAATAAAAGCTATTTACAGCAAGCCCAGATCCATCATCAACTTAATGGAAAAACAAAGCATGTTCACTAAAATCAGGAACAAGACCAGGTTTCCACTCTATTCAAGCATATTTGATATATTACTTGAAGTCTTAGCTAGTGCAACAAGACACCTGAAGGAGATCAAAGGGATGCAAATTGGAAAATAGGAAGTTCAAGTATCTTTATTTGCAGATGATATAATTTTATACATCAAAGACCTCAAAAAAATTCCACGAGGAAATGTCTACAACTGATAAAACTTTTCAGCAAAAAAACAGGATACCAGGATACCAAATTAACACACACACACACACACACACACACACACACACACACACACACACACATCAGTAGCCTTTCTATATACAAATGACAAACAAACTGAGAAAAAAACAGAGAAACAGTAGCTTTCACAATAGCCTCAAGTAATATAAAAAATCGTGGGGTAATTCTAAACAGACAAGTGAAAGACTAATATGAGAAAAATGTTAAGTTACTGAAGAAACAAACTGAAGAAGATATGAGAAAGAGGAAATATTTCTCATGCTCATGAATCTGTAGGGTTAATGTAGTAAAACTGGAGAGCCTACCAAAAGTAATCTACAGATTCAATACAATCCCGATGAAAATTCCAATATGACTCTTCAAAGATCATGACTGGACAATTTTCAGC